>JAAAKO020015373.1:0-16405 GCA_010015015.2 Bolitophila cinerea
TATGTCAATTTTTTCCATTTCCAAGACACAGACTAGGATTTCGTAGAATTTTGTCTAAATTATATATTCTTTAAGGTATATGGACTGGACATATCCAATCACCTAGCAATACCAGTTTGTAGAGAGCCGTGCTTGGATATATAATGATCTCCCATTCTATGGAGGAGTTTTGTGCAGGTGTTCTGGATCGTCTAGATAGTCTGCGTCAGACCATTTTTTGAGACTCTTTAGGGCGATCGAGAGCAGGTGAATATTCAATCTGGTATTCAATACGGTATTACGTATGTGCCGATAGCTGTTACGCGGTCGGCTGTAATTAATGCATGCCCTAAGGAGTTTACGTTTCAGAACCCTAAGTCCATTTGTAATGAAAATGTATTAATAATGTTTATACCAAGATACTTAATCGATTGTTGAAGGGGTTTACTTTGGCCACCAACACTTAGCCTGATATCCTTGTATGTATTTTTACGTGGTTACAGCAGTGTTTTTGAAGTTTGTTGAACACGACAGCTTCCGCTTTGGCTGGGTTAAAATTGATAATCATAAAGTCCTGGTTGGAAGCAAATAATATAAAATGAAAGAGAATATTTTCAGGCAGTGTTCGCTGGTTGGTATTCATCAAAACAGGAGCGGAAGCAAGAAGTTCTATTGCTAACTACAATTGCTACAATTTGGCGCAAATATATTTTTATATTGAAAAAAATCCCGCAAACTCAAAAAGAATTTCACTGATACACACAATACAAAAAATACAAAAAACACCATCCGCGTTCATGTGTGCGCGAAACACGAATAATTTCCTTTAAATGCACATGTACAATATTGTATACTTGGGGAAAGTGGCGTGTGAAATGTCACATATACGGTACGTCGCACTGCATATTAGTCAAAAGGTTAAAGTATTTTTTGATACAATTAAGTTAGGTAAAGAAAAAATCTGTTTATTATGAGACAATATGATTGTAATTTTAATTTATTATACCATTTTAGTTATTATCTAAAAACTTCTATCCCATAAACTAAGTTGAAACTATAGACATTCTAATTAAGTGGAATCCTTTTAATATAAATAAAGTAATTCGTATGTCCCATCCTAATGTTTATCACATTATATACCGTATGAACATTGTGTCATTATACATATGTGTATCGTGGTATATGTATGTTGTTTATAATACACAATAGACATATTTATACAAAAACAAAACCCTTCTTATATCATAAAGCAGACCCATTTCCAGTATCCCTTTCGAAGGACTACACATTTTTGTTAATTAATTTGGGATTACGTAGCTAAATTGAGTTTGCTAGAAAGATTTAATAAACATGTATTATATAAAATGGAGAGTATTTTGTATACATATATTATGTGCTAGTACATATAGTAACTATATATGTGTGCTGCTCATAATAAACTGACCAGTCCGTCGCGTAAATACGAGTATATGCTAAAAGCTTTAGAAAACTATGTTATAGCGGTGAAAACAAGCGATTCTATAAAGCCATTCATTAGGGTTTCAATACGTTATTTGCATTTTTTGCATGAAAGCTTTCGCACATTTTTCATGTAAACAGCTAAAAGCTGTTATACATAAGTATATAAAAATATATAAATATATATGCTATTTGTGTAATGTACAAGATCCATTGTTATGCTACTATACTGCAGGATTCATATTTTAATATTTATTTCATATGTTGAACAATGTTGAAACGTATATAAAGAGAACCTGCTCGTAATCGCACAGACACATACACACACACACATTCATGTGTGTCGGGTGTACGTGAAGAGCACATGCATTATACTTAATGGTTTAATATTTTATCATAAGTACAGATATATCTCTAGTACTCGTATATACCACATTAACTATATGGAACAAGTGTAGAGTAGAATGGTTTTGATTGTGGACAAAGCAGGTTTTTCCCACGTAAACCACCATAAAAACTCTGTGTGTAATGAGCTAAGTGAAGAGTTTTCCATTTAACGCAATAAACGTGTTTTTGGCGCAAACGCATTGATGGCATTATACGAGTAAGTATGAATGTTTAACTTAAATTGATATATAACATTCTCTTTTATTTTAAATGTCTACATTTTTAGGTTTAGTATATTTATCTTGTTATATTATATGCTAAGTATTGTTATATATATGTACGATATACGTACATTGGTGTATATATTTAGTTTAAAATTTGAAGAGACCAATATGAAATATTACAATTTCATTGGTGTTCTTTTTTGTCAAAGTATTACAGATCATATTCTCTCATTCTCCTATACCAAGAAGAACTCACACAGATGTGAACAAATTATCAAAATGGAGAATGTAGAATGGCAGTCCCTAATTTACTCATCCAAATTACAAATACAGCTGGGTTTTAGTTGTGAAACATTCGCTTACCGGCAAGTGGAAACAAGATGGAAATACAGATTGAAATAAAAAGCGATAGATATACAACGTTGGCAGCACGTATTTGCTAAAAGTACGCTCTTTCCTAGGCAAAAAAATCATCGCATACGTTTTGTCCCTGTCTATCGTAATGTGAATCTATTTTTTTTTTCAGAAAAAAAACTGAAAAACAAGGAAGCGGCATTCATGCTAGACGTCCCAGACATCCCATGTTCGTAAATGATTCGTAAAATGAACGATGAGTATTTTGTCGGTTATGTCATCTGTGTGTTTACGGCATTTGGAACCACTGTTACATATTGAAAATAAAAAGCTAGTTCACCACAAACATAATGCTACAAAAATGCTAAGTTTACATAAAATATTTAAAAAAACTGTTTATCTTTTAAGCTAAAATCTATATATATATATATATGACTGTCTGTCTGACTCTCTGTCTGACTGTCTGTCTGTCTGTCTGACAGTCTGTTTGACTGTCTGGACTGTCTGTCTGTCTGTCTGTCTGTCTGACTGTCTGTCTGACAGACATCTGGGTATACCCAGATCCTATGAAGCGACACCGCCCATCACATCGCCATCAGGAGCTTTGATGCGAAACACCCTCCGAACTGGGCACAAATCTGTAGGTGAAAATATGTGAATTAAAACAAACCCCAAATAGTTTGACCTAGACATTAAAAACAATATTAATATTCTATCCACAATTTGAACCTACAAATAAAAAAAAACTCTAAACATCCCAAAATGTTTAAAAAAGAAACTCATAATTTATAAAAATAGTTCAAGGTTTATTATACGTAAGGAAAGGAAATATTAGTTAATATTAGTGAGTGTGCTATTGGAAGCCAATGCAGCCAAAAAATCAATTTTTGAACGATTACACTTCATACTTAAAACACGGCGTATGTTGTTTTCATTTGTGTGTTTTTTTGTGTGTTTTGGAAACTTTCCGCAATTTAATTGTGTCATTGTCGCAATTATTTGTTTGTACTCGTCCGAAAGTGTTCCAATTAATTTATACACTCCAGCATGACTTTGGCCAACAATGACTTTAATGCGTCGATGCCAAGCTTCGGCGTGGTTTTGTGTTGTCGGTAGATACAGGTTAACCTGTTCTTTTACTGACCAAAATGACGGTGCATATGCAGCACGTTTGATGACACCGTTCCTGGATTTACTGCCAATATAATTCTTTTCGAACCAATCTGCTATAGTTCTGGCTTCTGCACTCAGGGTCGGCTTTAACTCGTCGAAATACGCAGAAATTTCGTTCGGATTTATGAATGCTAGACTCTTTATCATTCGAATTTCGTTCGACAGCATCTGGCATTCTCCATATTTTTTCTGCAAACCCATTTTCTGCACTCGTCGCCAAATAATTTGCCCGAGATGGAAGAAGCATCCTTTAAAGATGGTGTTTGGGAAAAATGTTTTGGCTACTGCCACACTTCCCTTCTCGAAGTCGGAAATTATGATTTTGGGATTGCTGTCCAACCCGTTGAAACACATAGTTCCGCAGAGCTCAAAAAACACCTTCTCGTAACCAACTTTGGATTTGCAGCTCATCAAACAAAAAACAGCCGGAATGACTACACCGTCCACTAACGCAAAAATGGTAAAAAGCTGGTGCAGAATATGGGGCACGACCTCGAACGTTCCATCCATCAGCCACAATTCGGATGCGGCAAGAACTGTGAGACCTTTGACTGTCCCCAGTATAATTACGCGTTCACCTTTAATAAATACATTACATTAATTTAATAAAGTGACAAAAATGTTAACAATAATTACCTTCAAAGGATTCATCTGCGAGCACGAATGATTCTCCGTCCAGAAATCGTAGATGATCTGGTATCAAAATATCGGAAAGGTTGTCAGGCTCCTTCATGTCGAGATTGCGCATCCGCTTGATCTTCGCCTTTTGTGCTTCCTTGCTAGGAAGAAAGACACGGCTCACTGGTTCACATTCCGAAACCGACTGTTGCACTATACTGGCGGGATTATCTTTAGTTTGGGCAGCTTTCGATCGAACCAGCGAGTTGGCCTTGTGCACTTCCGTTTCGTACGCATTTGGGTCATGTACGTGGGTTGTTGGACGTTTTGTAATGACGTGTTCTGTTTTTTCGAGGATGGTGGTCACTCGTCCTTTACACTTCATAATGTTCTTACGGTCACAAATCCAACTGTACTTATTCTCGCGTTTTAATTGTAGATGGTATATAAATCCATCTACCACAAGTTTGTCCCCTCCGCGTTTAGATTTAACAATTCGCACGGAGCTGTTCGACATGTTCAACGAATTAATATAAACTAACCACTTGTATGAACAACTGTAAAACATATTACATTTCAATGCTACATTGATTGTAAACAATTTGAAATTTGGCCAACGGACACTAAGATCAAACATGTTGAGTTGAATCTGTATATTCAAATAATCTGGTTAAATTGCAATGCTACATTGATTGTACACAAATTTGAAATTTGGCAAATGGATTCCAAGATAAAACATTGGTTGTTGAGTTTAATCTTTATATTCAAACAATCTCATTAAAATTTGAAATTTTTACATCTTCTTAAATTGCAATGCAACATTAATTGTAGGCCATTTAAAATTTGGCCAATTGTAACAGTGATCAAACATAATTTGGCGAAATGCCTTTGTAGGTCAATAGTCAAGTATGGTGAAAAACTTGTAGGCGAAACGTGTGTATCCCAACTCGTATGTATACAAACTTAAAACATAAACATGTTACTGTAATACTATCTGAAATAAATTATTATTATTACAATAAGGTTACTTAAATTTAACTTATAGCTAGAGAGAAGTGGTATTTTTTAAAAAGGGAAGTCCCTTTGTAAGAGAGAGAAAGAGAGTAGTATGAAGGTTCTCATATCTTCGGAACAGAAATCCTGCAGTTTTGCCAAAAATAGGCCGTTTGTTTTTTTTTAAATTCTCACAACCACAAATACTTGAATACTAGTAAAATATATCTCAGACAAATCAAGAATCAACAAGGAAGATTTATAATATATATATAATACTCTGTGAGAATCAAAAAAGAATCACAAAGAAATGAGACTTTAAGTAAATTTTATGTTTATGAAAAATAAGAATGAGTGAGAATAAAGAATAAAATCAAGAAACTCGAGGCATGCAATAATCAAAGTTGACGTTTTATTTTTTTCATAGATTTTTCATATCATAATATTTTTACATTACTATGTTAATTTTGGTTAAATAACATTTAAATATGTAATAAAACAAAGATGTCAGCAACAATGATAAGACGCTTCGGCTTACAGACTACATTGCTAGACCAGTCATCTCAAAGATTGTGTCGGTATTATTGCAATAATAGGTATATATTTTGTTAAACATAACCTCAAACATTGTTATGATCATTTTTTTCTAGACCACCTTCTGAAACAGGAAAATCAACATCAAGCTACAGTTCGAAGGCAATTCGACAAAACATAAGAGGATATGTGTTTAGCAAGTACATCGACTCCATCAAAAACTATGACACAATCCTGTCAAAACGTTTTCCAGCTGCAATGCACGTATATCGTGTATTTGTGGTTGGAATGCGCGATTTCTACAGGGACATGAAATACTTTATTAAAATTACTAGAATTGTAAACAACTCGTCTCAAGGTTTAAGAGCATTGACCCGAAAAGAACTAGAACTGTATTATCAAATGCCCAAAGACATGGGAAAAGTGGCTCCAGTATTTGTCATATCGGCATTGCCATTTGCCAACTATGTGATATTTCCACTTGCTTATATGTTCCCTAGGCAATTTCTTAGCTCTCACTTTTGGTCGATTCAGCAGAGGTTTCAGTTCTGGGCAGCAATTTTGTCCCGCCGTCTAAGTCATAATATGGCCGTGTTCCGATTTATGCAAATGCAACTAGAATCCTTAGAAGATAATAAGGAACAAGTCAAATGGCAACATATATTAGGTCGTCTTAGCAGTGGATTGCATCCGTCAACAGCTCAAATCTTGGACTGTAATGATATTTTCTGCAAATCACCATACAGTTTGGAATCCCTGTCTCGTTCTCATATGGTAAGAAATATTTATTTTTTTCTTGTCATATTTAATAAACAAACATTTTTATGTAATTAAATAGTCTAATTTGTGTGGACTACATGGCATACACAAGGGCTGGCGTAAACGTCATCGCCTAGCTGAACGTGCATACGTTATACATCACATGGATTTAGCAATTCGGCGTGAAGGAGGCGTCCACAATATGCCAGTAGAATCATTGCCACATGCTTGCTACCTTAGAGGTCTTAACACCACAAGCATGAGTAATGAGGAAATGGTCGAGTGGTTAAAGCAATGGGTCGAAGTGTCTGTAACGGTTGACAATACTAACATTAGTTTATTTTTACATTTACCAATACTTATTGGGTACAACCATCCTAATAATTGGAAACTTTTATATAGAAAATAAATATTAATATGATAATCATTTTGAAATATATAAATATATATATATATACATATATATGGTTTACATATTATATTATAATTATTACTTATATTTTGTTAAATTCAGTACTACTTTAGATTAAATATAGAATTATTTTGTTCTGAATTTTGTTCTGTGTTCCTTGATTAAATAGTTCCTTATATGCATACCAAACTAGTTATTTTTATTGATTCAAAGGTAAAACTTTTGATGGTTAAATATAATAAAAATAGTACTCAGCTACCACCAGACAAACATTTCACCACTTTACAATTGGATTTCATGGATTGTTATTGTTGAGAATAATCTGACACTTCCAACAATTGTTTTTCTTTAGGACGCTGGTGCTTCATAAATGAGATTTATTTTAAT
The DNA here is from genome assembly GCA_010015015.2 of Bolitophila cinerea. Lineage (NCBI taxonomy): Eukaryota > Metazoa > Arthropoda > Insecta > Diptera > Mycetophilidae > Bolitophila > Bolitophila cinerea. Next base: position 7,279 of record JAAAKO020015373.1, read on the forward strand.
ATTTCAATGACTACGAAAGGTTATCAAATTAGTAATTACATTCTGTAGTATTATTTAAATTTAATTGTCTTTGTCATGCTAAAAACCTTTATAAATAATAATTAAAACAACCGGAATTTTTAAATCTTTTTAAATTTATTCAAAGTCATGTAAGTTTTACATTACTTCTTGGTGGCCTTAGCCTTCTTCTTAAGCTCTTCAATTCGGATTTTACGGTCCTTCTTCAGAATCTTAGGAGTGCCATCAAGCTTTGTCCTCTTCTTCAATGTGTTGTAGGCAATAGTGAGAAGCTTGTTGCGGTTCTTCTTGGCATAACGCAGCTTGAAACGATCAAAATCGTTAAGGGCGGTGCGCTGAAATGAAATAATTTATGGATTAGACATGTTGAAAGAATCTTAAAATAAAACTATTTTTAAATGTATATTGGTCAGAATTGAAAGTTTATCTACAGGTTTGTATCAGACGGCAATTCCTATTAAATTTCTGGATCATCATATGAATTTTACTTGAAACAAAATTATTGAATGTATACTATATTTACCTTCTTTACGCTCTTGGCCTTTTGTGCCCAGGCGCTTGTCTCCCACTTGGTCTTAAGGTCATAATCGGTCCATGCCTTACGTACAACACGGGTTGGTGCGTGGTATGGGAACTTCAATCGGAACTTGGTGAGTTGCAGATTGTTCAGACGGTAAGCCTGACGAACGACACCACTGTTGGGTCCATCAACCAAAACCTAAAATTAAAATAAAATATGAGAAATTTGAACAAATTACAAAACAATTCAATATGAACATATTAAAATAATATTCAGTTTGATTGTTAGCTTCATTTTTGTATCAGTCGGCATTTCCTATTTAATATTGGTTCATCATGTTAAATAACATATACACGTTGTTTCACTTTTAAATATACTTACTCTGGTTTGATCAATGCAGTCAACAATGCTGACGAGCTTGCCGCGAAGGGGGCCGGATGTGGCCTTGGCAATGCGACCAGTCTCCACGTATCTTTGGAACGGCTGAAATCATAACCCAACTTTTTATTAAATTTGCACATATTTTATGATACATTTTAATTTAAAGATTTTAAAGGAATATCTATTAACATGAATCTAATAATTAAATTTAACTACAAGACGAAGAAAATCTTAAACAAGCAAAGTCAATAGAAGTAAGAAAAACCATGTGGCATCGACGATAACGTCAAACAAAAACAAGTGTAATTATTTTCACGAAGTTGTGTATTCTTCATAGAATTAAAGGCATACCACGGTTTTGTAATTAAATTAAGGTTCATTTTAACTAATTGTAAACTTTTTAAACGATTGAAAACACATAATTATGCTTAGAAATTTTCGTGTTAATGTGAACTTCTTACCATTTTGCACGAGAAAGACGGAAATAAGAATTTTTTGAAGAGTGCTATAAAATATGGCTGACTTTTTAGTTTACAGCAGTACTACGTAAGTCAAATTATATTCAGTTCAGCGGACGTTTTCCATTTAAAATTTATATGAAAAATATTATTGGCGAATAGCGCGCACTGTAGGTGGCGTATTTTATGTTTTATCCTTGTTATTATACGTCAGAACGAAGATTTTAATTTTATTATCATACGATTATCCTCGTTTGTTTCTGTCAAATCAAGCTTGAAATAATTATACATAAAATTGATTTTTGTTTCTTCTTATTAGTGCTTGTTATTTTTTCTATATAACGACAAAAAAACCTCGAAATAAACACAAACGCAGTCAGCAACCTGAAGTGTTGTGGTTAGGATTAGAAATATCGATGAAAAATGTAATTTACTACATTGTAGCAAATGTAGCAAATCGGTTCGTCTACACAAATGCGATATCGCTCAACGACTTTTAATTCTTCTCGCCATTTTTATTTTCACTTTATCCTAAACTTTTATTTCACTTGTATTAGTTATATTATCCGAGATATAATCTAAAAATTTGCGATTGCGTTCTGTTTTGCCCTTGTTTTTACCATAGAACCCGAGTTATAGGTATTTTTATAGGCTTTTTAATTTATTTTCTAATATAAAGTAACAAACGTCCTTTTTAAAAGAAAATAGATTAGATTTGATTGATTTTTGGAATAAACTTTTCTTAGATAAGGTCCCAATGACAACGGTCCAGTCACTTTAAAAGGAATAAGTCCTTTCTTAAAGAAACTAAAAAACATAAACATATTGTATCTGTCATAAGTTGAACAAAGGATATGCCTCTGACCAGGGTTGGGAATATGACTGAAAAATTTAATTTACTACATTTGCTACATTCGCTACGTAGTAAATGCATTTACTACATAGCAAATGTAACAAATGTCGCAATTGTATCAAACTGTTTTGATTGGCTCACTAATGTTTTTATGTTTGGCCACATGGAACATTTAGGCATAAGTTGACCTATCAGAATTAAATTACTATATATATAAGCTTTAGTTCCATGTGGCTATACAATAAAATCCTAAAATTACCAATTAAAAAGAGTTTGCTACATATGCGACATTTGCTACGTAGCAAATAGAAATTTGTGCTACATTTACTACACGTAGTAAATTAGGTATTAAATAAATCATTTGCTATGTTCCCAACCCTGCCTCTGACACGTTCCAATAAAAACTTGTATGGATTTCAAAATAATACATATTTTTATATTTTATATATTTAATTATGAAACGGGGCATTCAAAAAAATAAATTATTTTTTTGGTAAAAATCAGGCATTATTAATTGATTAACAATTATGGTTTTAAATCGGGTTTTTCCGAGGGTTTTTCAATCAAATTTTAATTTAATATTGTTGAAATATATACTTTTATTTAGACCAAAACTATTACATTTCTAGTATAATTTAATATATTTTTTTTATTAATATTTTTGTATACATTTTATTAAATTTAAAAAAAAAATAATGAAAAACTAACTAAAAATTAAAATTAATTTTTTGAAAATTTTACCATTGTTTGAATAGACTTTTTGTATTCATCGACTCTTGCCGACCGTAAGTTATTACAAAATAATGTTTATGTATCTTCTTAAGAATACTCGAAAAAATTGACTGCCCTATCTTGCCCTGCCGTTTTATATGAGTATTTCAACAACTTGTGTTTTCTTAAAATACACACTGAAGAAATAATGATAAACACAAAATTTCAAGAAAATAAAATTTGAAATAGATAAAACAAAAAATACAGTTATAGCATGCGTTGCAATATGAAAAATTAATGAAATTGTGTTTAAAATATTTATCTATACATAATTTATTTCACACCAATTTTTAAAAGTTAGTACATTTTTTGTGTGTGAGAGTATTTAATTTTTTAAAACCAAAAAATTGTAAAATGGTTATATTTAATATTAAAAATACATATATTCTAGAGATAAATAATATTTTTTAAACTTAGGATTTTAAATGCATTTTAAAAAATAACAGTATAAATTTGTATATGTATTATTGCATTTAATTGTAGATAATTTTTCATAAAATCCCTCGTAAAATCCCTAAAAAATATTACATTAGTATTTTTCGAGGTATTTATTTAAAACACAATGGAATTATAATCGCTAAGTGAAACAAATGCGCCACTGTGCGCCGCCGCCTCTATACTAAATAGTAGGATAATAGTGGAAAATTAAAATAACCACCTAAATGCATGCATAGATTTGCCTAAAACAAAATCATTGATATAATAATAATAAATTTAAATCTATGAATATATTTTCTTTAATTTTTTTATTTTATATATTTTTGTAATATTTAATTATTTTTTCATATATATTCCAATATAATTCGCTATAAAAGATATAATACAAAAAATTCCAGCAGTATTTTTGCTAATAGATGTCACTTGTTTTTTGGTGTTGTGATTATGACGTTTATTTTTGTCAATACATTTCACAATAAAATTAAACATAAAAGTCTACCTTCTACATATACATACTACATCTAATAAATAACTAAATGAAATATAAACCTTGTCTTTATTTCAAAGTTTTAAAGATAAAACATTAAATTGAAAAACAGTAATATTTTTATTGTACTTTAGTGTTGTTTTTTTGAGTAGAAGCAAAAGAAAACTTGAGGGCTTGTGATGTCGAACAATAAAAGTTTAAATGTACCTTCATCTATTTATATAAATCCAAAATTTAAAAATGCTCATATTAATCCAAATTTTATTCCAAAATTGGAATTGCATTCTCAAAAAATCGCGCCTACAAATATTTATGTAAATCCAAAATTCTTAAAGCAAGTGGAAAATATCAAAAAAGCTCAAGTACTGCCCCAATCTCAAATCATAAGCAAAACAAATCGAAAATTAGTTCGTCAGCCCCTTTATGCAGTTCCACTTAAAAAAGAAAACTTGTCTTCAGTTCCGTTAGTTAAAATTGGGCAACGTAAACTTGTAAATCCGATCTTACTTTCTCAAAAACTTCAAAAGAAACCACCTACCCGTGGTGTAATTAATATTCGGAAAGGTGTCTACAAATTGGATCGTCGGGATCCTACAACTCGAGTGGCAAGAATTGCGCTTGTAGACCGTGCTCAACTTAACGATGGACTCACATTAAAATGTATTATTACAGATCGTAAAATCCGCAGAATGTAATGTTTTTTTATTATATTTTAAATTATAAAAAAATAAATATATATATATATAATATTTTTTTGCAGATGCACAAAACCTTCAATTTTAAAGTCCAACTACAATTACCACAGTAAAACTACTTTAAAACATAAGTTACTAAATATCAATGGAGTTTTATACAAATCGAGCAGCAATAAATTGCAAAAACATAATCCCAGCATGTTGCCAAACCATCCATCATCTTTGTTTGTGCGCGGAGAAAAGTTTGAGCTAGACGCTACTGGAAAAAGTCTTGTTAAAGTTGGGCCGACCACATCAACTATGACTCGTATTGATATCGGAGGCCATACCTATTTGGCTCAGTCAAATAACACGTACGAAAGAACGGATACATATCGAGCTAGAAATCATGTAAATTCCGCAAAACAAAAAAGTATAAATGTCTTGACACGCAATTTGGTCAAAAGCAATATACCATGTGCTATTTTCCAAAAGTTAGGAAAATGTAGAGCAAAAGATCGTGGCCGTTGTGCAAGGGTTCATGATTTTAAACAAGTATCTATATGCCAAAAGTAAATACTTGAAATTTTGTTTATTTATTTTGTATTTAATATTTATTTTTTATTTTTAGATATTTGAAAGGTGAGTGCACTCAGGATAATTGTCTCCTTTCCCATGAAGTTACTTTATCTAAAATGCCGACATGCAAATTTTATCTTCTCGGTATGTGCGCTAAACCAAACTGTCCTTACTTGCACAAGAAAATTAACAAAAATGTTGCTATTTGTCCTGATTTTGTCAAAGGATTTTGTGAAAAAGCTGAAAAGGTAAGAGAAATTATGTTCATTTTTTTGTATAATATTTAATAAAAAACATTCTATTTTTAGTGTGATAAAAGGCATGATTATTTATGCACGACAATTGATAGTCTTAAAAAAAGCGAGTCAGGTCGTTTAACGAATATTCAAAAGGATAAGATCTCTGCCACAAAAACAATAATAACCCAGGAAAATAAAATGCAATTCATAAAGACGCCAACAATAAATCTGGAGCGTAATCGTTATTTTGTTGAAGAGTTAACACATAACACAAACACAATTACTGATCAAGAAATGAGCCAAGAAGCCAGATATAAACTAGATAATGTATTGAAAAAACTTGATAAAATGAAAGGAAAATATCAGAGTAGACAAGATGAAGGTCCTTTAGGTCAATCAAACCAAGATAACATAGAGGTGGACAATGATTTTGGAATGGTCAACGAAATTCAACAAGAAGAAATTTTATTTAAACGACCTAAGCTCGGAATTCTACCACCTTATATTTCTATTGAATAATAATTTGTATTTGTATTTATAATTGTATTTACACATAAATCGCCGATTATTGTGTTTATAATAAAAAATAAAACATATTTTATAATAATTAAAATCATATACTGAATGGTGGCGAGAAAACAAAAAAGTTTTTATTTTTATAAAATTTATAACATAAAAAATTCTCACCTTTTTAAACCATTGCCTTGTGTTTTTGAAAAAATAGATTTGGTAGTATTTTGCCTGCTTTTTGCAGAGTATTTATTATTAGGGTGATGGTTATAAATCGCGTATTTTGAAGGTGTATATATTTACTTTATTATCAATCATACGATAATAAACCTTTTAAAAATGCAATAAATCGGAGCGGGCGACGACGGGGTTAGCGTCCAAAAACTCAAATTCGATTGTATAAAATTCGTAAAAAAGGTGCGGAATTCGGCAGGATGTAGGTCCTTTGTATGAAATGCAATTAAAAAATGTAAAACATAAAACACGCAAAATACTAGCAAATACCAAGAATTTCATTATTTTTAAAAAAATATAATCCATCATGATGTTAAAATATGTATGAACTAATTTTTATTATTTGTTCTTTTTAAAATAACGCAGAGGTATCTTTTGGCTTTTATTACCGCTCAATTCATAAAGTAATTCATGGCGACAGTGACATAGCTTCGTCTAAGATTTGGCCCACAATTCATTATAGCGCAATATTCATAAAGTGATAGCGCTAGTGACATATGTAACGTAATGTGTTTATCGGATAAGTCTTGGCACAAAACTCAGCTCGTCTTGGAGCAAATACTCAAACTCGATTTACGTATTTTTTTAATAGTCGATACGTTGGGATAATTGATTGATAAAAGATAAAATGATGTCATTTGTTAAATAATTAAATTATTATAAGTTATTAATTTATTATATATATTTTGAGGGTGTTCGGCCAAAGTTTTCGTTGTAAAAATGGACATTGATCTTTAATTTTTTTTTCTATGGGCTAATATTTGAATTTGGTGAGTACTTTTTTATTTAATGATTTACACATAATAAAACCATGATGATAACATAAAATACATAAAAAAGATAAAACATAATGAAAAAAGGTTGTAGGCAATTGTCGTTTTTTATTTTTATTTTCGTGAATGTGTGCAACTTTCTATAGTTACAATACATACAATTGTCAGCAATTATTTAAAGTTAAGTTACAACTCATTTGAATATTTGAATACATTTTAATTCAATTGGCTAGCATATGGAACATTAGCCAAGTTTCCAACAGCACCAACGGACCACTTACCAGATGCAACCTTCTTGGCAGCCTATTAAAAATGTTTTTAAATAAATTAATTTCAATATATAAAGAAAACATAAAAATAATTAAACGTACAGCATTAACATCAGCTGCTGTAATAAGGTCGATAGCCGCGGCCACTTGAGATGGCGTTTGAATTTGTCCCAACAAAAGAGCTTGAGCTCCAATGTCTGAGACAAGTCCACTCTCAGTATCCAATTCTGTCAAAACAGCGGCCTTGAGTTGTTCCTTTGCTCGTGCAACATCACTATTTGATACAGTTCCTTGCTTCAGAGCTTTAATAGAAGCATCAATAGCCTATTATATAAAGAAAATGTCAACATGTTATTGGTAATATTTAAAAATATATATACCTTTCCAATGTTCTCAGAATCAGCCGATAAGACAAATCCAAAGATACCATTATCAGTATATGTGGCATTCAGAGCACTAAATCCAAATGGTTTATCTCCAAGAACTCCACCAACAACTTTACCCAAAGCACCGTTAACATTTCCACGTTTAGTAACGGCTCCAGCACCAGCCACCTGTTGCAATATAGCAAAAGCCAAAGCTTCCTTTGGATTGGATAGTGATCCGCCCTGGGTACCAATAGCTACATGAGCCCAATTGCCGACTTTATCAACTCTTAATTCACCCAATCCATGATATTGAGATGCTGATTCTGGACCACTTCCAGATTCAAGTTGCAAGTTCTTTGCATAACCAACTAGCAATTGATGATCGATGCCAACTCCAACAACAGCAGCACGGCTAGCAGTGAAATTGGATGTTACATAGTGCTGCAATGTTTCCGATGAAATCTTGCCCACATGATGTTTTGCGCAGAAAATTGAATTTCCCAACTCCGTACGGAATGCGGCACGATGTAATAAATCGACAGCACGAATTTGAGGAGTTACTCTAGCCAAATCTCCCTTAATACGTGAAACACAATCGGTCAACTCCCATGGCTTAAACAAATGATTGGCGGCCACATCTTGCAGGTATTGCAGACCAGTTTCCAGTTTGTTGCGAGTTAACTCGATATTGTATTCGACCAGCTCACGATCAGTGGTCACAGATAGATTACCACCAGTCTGTTGGATATTACGCGTAACTCCGAAAGCTGTAGACTTTTTGTTTGTTAATCCAGCAGTCACTCGAAGCAAATGTGTAGCTCCAACATTATCGTAAGATTCGTATCTTGAACCCGCCCTATATAAAAGAGTATATTTATGAATGCTTACAAATAGGTATATATATATATTTACCGATATAAAATAGACACTCTAGAAATCGGTGAGTTGGACTCTACTGAAGCAACCACAAGCTTGTTTGGTAGCGTGGTTGTTTCAATTTCCAAGTTTTTCTTTGAGGCAATCTTTGGGTTTGCCTGGGCCGAAAAACTACGAGTCTATAAGATAAATAAACTTATATTAAATACAAATAAATAATATGCAATGTAAGAAAATAGTTTGACAAATAGATTTTCACACAGAGCGAAATACATTTACGTAACACATTGCCGCAAGTTGAGAAAATCACTTGAAATTTCAAATATGCCATGTGCATTTATTAGATAAAGATAAACTTACAGCGACCGATCTCAGTAGAGGGGTTTTATTAGCTGTGCAAGCCATTTTCTAATGTTATTATCCGAAAATAATTATTTTTCAGTAAATGTGCACAGAATTTATCTGAAATCGCGAGACGACAGATTTTGACAGAACACAGAATTGGAAATACCAACGTCAACGTACCAACAGAGACTGAACTTTTTAATATGGTAATGTTGGTAATTGTTTTGTAGAGTGTGGAGTGTAGAATAATGTAACGGGTGATTTTTTTAAGGTTAGGATTTTCATGCATTAGTATTTGACAGATCACGCGGTATTTCAGACATGGTTTAAAGAG
>JAAAKO020015384.1:0-16401 GCA_010015015.2 Bolitophila cinerea
ATAAAATGCTATATAGACATGGCACAGTGATAATTCTTTGCACCATGGTCACAATACAATTCATTTATGAAGTATTAGAACGCTAAAATGCATATTTCGTATTTTCACATCGAAGACGTACCTTTTCATCAATCTACAATCTATTACTAATATGTAAAATGTCAAGGTAAACTTTCTAAGATTGTGTGCAAACGCGGAAATATACACTCAGACTTAGACACCCACGCATTGCACGCATACATACACACATATCTATTCTTATTCGCTGTTTCTTATTGCGTGTATGCGCCAGTATTCATGTTTCAAGTTAATGTTAAGAACGTATAGTAGTGATTGCGTGCTAGCTCGCTCGCTCATCTTTATCTGGTATTGCGTTGTGTGTTTTTTTGTATTCTTTCCGATATCTGAGAATGTGTGTGTGTGTGTTCACGAAGAACGATCGATGTGTGTATGTATATGCGCGAGAGCGAGCGTTTATGTGTCTCGCTATCAGCCAAGGTTGAAAAATAACGACAAGGTCGGCCGATGTCGCGTTGCGCTGCCGCACTGCCTTGCGACTTGAGACTATGTGTATATATTTGTGTGCGACGGACAACTTTGGACAATAAAACGTCGTGCGCGCGCGCACAGACTGAATTCTGAAATCAGAAGCAAATATATAATATGTACAAGATCAAAATTTGTGTGCAGCGATCATACGCTTATTTGCATTTTATTTTTAGCTCGATTGTTTCAGCAGAACGTTTAGTTTTGTTTCAGATTTGTACGTGTGTGTGTGTGCATTAGTAATCTTTCGATTTCTAGTAATTATACTACTCACTTAAAACACACAAACAGGAAAATCGTCATAACATATTTATGGAATGCTTTATTTTGCTACACATATACAAATATATAGCATTTAAATGCTAGATTAGCTTACGAACTTGACCTTGGTTGCGCTGCTATAAGTAATTGCAAGTGCGCGAGCGTTCGATATTGACTTGTGTGTGTATATTCACAACCAATTGTGTTTGACAGCAACATTGTTGCTATAACTCACCTTTGAAACTAAGCAAATCAGCACACACACACTCACACGCATGTGGATTAATGTATGAGTGTGTTTACGCAAATCGCACGAAATCTTCATATTTTTTTATTTTAAATGGAGCACGCTCTTCTTAAGGTCGCACCGCTAATAAAAGATATACGTTGCAATCGCTAGAAGTCACGATCTTCCAGAGTTAGCGATTTACTTATGTGCGTGTCCTTGGGCAAGGTGTGCGCAATCTAAACAACGCAATGTATGTACACACGCACACACACACATACATACACGATATTGTGTGTGTGCGCTCAATCGATTTGTCATTGAGCAAAAGCGCAAATAACGGCTTCAGCGCGTGAGCGCTATCACAGCAGGTATAGAAAAAACGCTAATCCTGTACGAGCTCCGCAGCTGTGCAATAAAGTAAATACAATATTCTGTATATACGCGGAAATGACTTTACCTGATCGATGAAGGTTTCAAACTTGATCAATGATCACACTTTCACTTCACAGTGAGCGATCATATATGTATATATATATATATATATACATATAAATATATATACTGTGAAAATTGCAACTGAACGCGCTAAACCTTGACTGTACGGTACATTTAACAAATGTAAAATGAATCGATCGTGTGCGGCTAAACAAGATCTTTAAAACACGCGCACACACACACACACATCAGAAAGAATAATTAAATTATGTGATGTCTTAAATTGTATGCGCGCGCGATCGCCTCTCGTTACGGAAAAGCACACGCGCGCGCGCTATGATCTTGAAGTTCATGATCACCGCACGTTTATGATCGCGATCGCAGCGTGTAAACATAAATACTTTTTTTTGTAATTTATTGTTATCGCGCTACAGCCGCCACAGTGAATCGCAACTATGACGCGATCGTTTAACAGGAAAAACTGTCGTCTCGCCTCTTGGCATCTCGCTCTGGCTGCCGCACTTTATCCGTGTGTTTCAATGTCAAATTCTATATTTAAAAAACGAGCATTAATAAATTTTGGCGGCAGTGTGTATAATATGTTGTATTTATATATGTATATATAGAATAAACCGCGCGCGTGAAAAAACACACACACACACACCAGAAACCTACGAAAAAAATTCAGTGCGATAATTTTCAAGGTGAATCCACATTTTTGCCAGATGGTTTTTTTGGTAACAAATATATATATTTTGTTTTATCGCGAATACGCGAAAACACCAGTCAACATATATACAGTATATACACACGTGCGGCTATCGCATACACAGAGACACGTAATTCAAGGTCGCCTCTCGACACGATGCGATAATGTCGTGTTATTTTGATGTTTTTCCCGTTTCGGGTATCGCGGGTGCGATGATAACGTACGTGCGGTGAAAATAATACATAAGAGCATCGTGTTGTCGAGTCATCACAAACACAATTAGGCATTAATCATATGTATTTGCCGGGCAGTTACTATACCATTGCGATGATGCGAGCTTGGCCTTCATGATAAGAAGCCCAGTTGTGTCTAAAATACGCTGTCGATCGAAACGCGATCATCTCGCTCGCATGCTAACTCAATTGGCTCTTCTTTCCGCACCACAAAAACATATGCACACACACACACGTACGATTATTATTGTTCTGAATTCTTATATGTATAAAGAATACACACACAAAGAAAGATCACATGAAACAGTTCTTAGACCTTGAACCTAGTTCGTCGACCTTGGTGCTTCAGACCGCTGGCTTAGGACATCGCCGCCGTCGCGCCATACGACGCACATTGGAATCGATTGAGCGCGAAAAACACGCAGTTCTTTTCTTTCTATATACAATCTGTGTGTGTATGTGTTTGCATGTGTATGTGTGCAAAAAAAACACGCGCTAAGCAAAGTGCAAAATATACACTCTCAAAATGTAGTGTATCGAAAATTATAGAAGAGCAACGAACGCCCACTTGCTGTTCTTCTTTATTGCATGTGTTTTCTCACTTCTCACTTAATATATCCACAAGTCAGTATATATTATAGCAACTCAGCGACAAATTGCTCTGGGCTCCAATGCTCGGCGTCGCCGTCGTCGGTTACACAGCCGACCTCCTTGAAGGTTACCGAATGACGACGACAACCGACGCCGCGCCGCGTCGCACAATTCACAGTGCGGTGTTAGAAGCTCACGCGCGTTTCTTGCGCGAGCATAATTCGATTGTTACGAAATCTTTTATAATCAATTTCAAGTTCAACGCACGCTTGAATTGTTTGAATGCCAGCCAATTAAAGGTCGTCGCACACTTGGAGACTATATTGTATATATAGTTTATATTATTATATATTAAGAAAATTATCTATTTAAAAATACATGAACCATAAAGCTAACGTAGGTCTGTTTTTTTTCTTCTTGCAGGCATGTCCACTGAATCCAGCACCCGAACTCCAGTCCGAGCAGGAGTTCTCACAGCGTTTTGCTCATGTCATCCGTGGCGTGATTGATTTTGCCGGTATGATTCCCGGCTTCCAGTTGCTCACACAAGACGACAAATTCACATTGCTCAAAGCCGGTCTTTTCGATGCACTATTTGTACGTCTTATCTGCATGTTCGATTCGTCGATAAACAGTATCATCTGTCTGAACGGTCAGGTCATGCGACGCGATGCAATCCAAAATGGTGCCAACGCTCGTTTCCTGGTCGACTCCACGTTTAACTTCAGCGAACGCATGAATGCCATGAATCTAACTGATGCTGAGATCGGTCTGTTCTGTGCCATTGTCCTAATCACACCAGACAGGCCGGGCCTGCGAAACCTGGAGCTGATCGAGAAAATGTATGCAAAACTCAAGGGATGCCTACAGTCAATCGTCTCGCAGAACCGTCCCAACGAGCCTGAATTTATGACAGAACTACTTAAACTATTGCCTGATTTGCGTACACTGAGTACTCTGCACACCGAGAAATTGGTCGTATTCCGTACGGAACACAAAGAACTGCTGCGACAACAAATGTGGTCAATGGACGATGATTCGCGCAAGAGTCCCGGCTCAAATTCATGGGGATGCAATGATCAAATAATGGAGGAGGTCGCCAAGAGTCCCATGGGATCAGTTTCGAGCACAGAGTCAAGTGATACCATTACATCAGACTATTCACAGTCTTTATCTGCATCAGCACCTCTGCTCGCTGCTACACTATCCGGCAGTTGTCCGTTACGTCATCGTGCAAACTCAGGCTCGTCGGCTGAAGACGATCTGGTCGGCACTGCGCATTTAACTCAGAATGGACTCACAATTACACCTGTGGTTCGTTCGATTGCACCTGCCCACCATCACATTCGCTACCGTAAGTTGGACTCACCCACCGATTCCGGCATTGAGTCCGGCAACGAGAAAGCCGACCACAAAGCTGCAAGTAGTGAGTCGTCGTCTTGCTCGAGTCCTCGTTCCTCTGTGGAGGACATAACCGAGGACAAGCGACACATTCTCGAAGACATGCCGGTTCTGAAGCGAGTTCTACAGGCTCCACCATTGTACGACACAAATTCGTTAATGGACGAAGCCTATAAGCCGCACAAAAAATTCCGTGCTCTGAGACACCGCGATAGTGATGCAGAGGCTGAATCATGTCCGCCACCCGCTCAACAACAGCAACAACAACAACAGCAACCACAGCAGCAGCAGCAACAACAACCGCAGATGCATCAGCCACAGGTTCAGCATCAGCCTCAAAGCCAATTACACATGCATTTAACGCGTCCGCAACAGTCTTCCCTGTCCAGCACTCATTCGGTACTGGCTCGTTCCTTGATGGAAGAGCCCCGCATGACGCCCGAACAAATGAAGCGCAGTGATATCATCCAGAATTACATTAAGCGAGAATCGCAGGCTGAACAACACAACAATGCCGGCTACAAGAGTCCGCACCACCAGGGTTTGCTTGTGTGCGCACCCGTTTCCAATGCCGCTCCGCAACAGTGCCCATTCTCGGGTCGTTGGCAGGGTGGACTCAGTGTGATCACAACCGCCCGCCTCCAGCAGACACCGTCGCCGTCGAGCAGTAGTACGACCAGTGATCAACGGTATTTCCAGTCGCCTCACTCCACGTCGACCTCTCCGCCACGTCCGTCTCCATCCGCCCCGTCACCGCGTCTGCTCGAGCTGCAGGTTGACATTGCTGACACCCAGCAACCGCTGAACCTGTCGAAAAAGTCTCCGTCGCCACCACCCCGATCCGTCGTACACAAGATGCTTGTCGAGGCGTAACCCGTTCCGGCGGATACCTCAGTAAGCCCAAAATAAAGCATGTTGTGTAGCGCCGCATTGCATTTTCGTGGTCAACACATTTAAAATACATATAGATTATATACAGTGCATACAAAAACACACTTACCCACACACACACACAAACAATCACAGTAACACACACAGAAACAAATTACGGAAATGTGAGCGCATCTGAAAATCATATTTTTTGTAGATCATACTTTAAGAGCGCCAAAAAAATTAAAAAGAAACGTTTTATTTGTAACCAAACCCAGAAACCCGCAATTGCAGAACAATATAAAGATCTCTTCCCGTTAACAAACAAATATATATATATGTATACTTTATATATATATATTTAAATATTTCAAATGAATGTGTTGTTATAAAAAGTATGTAAATTTATATATTATATTAAACCAATTCTATAAAACCAGAAAAATGTAATGTTAATGTGACTATGTAGAATTGAACATGTAGAAAAACTATCAACAGAAAAACTATAGAAAATCCGGAGAAAAATTTACAATGATTTAAGAAAGCAAAGAATGCGCGCGGTTGTGCAAGAATGATAGCCTGCGCCCCTAATCGCCGATTTGCGGTGATAGGGGACGCGGGACGAGTGTATTAAAACCAAATAATTTATTTAAAAGAATATTTTGTAAAGAAAAAGAAAACAATCTGTAATTCTAAATTTATAAACACACACAAACAAAAAAACAAATGCAAAACCACAAGGAAGACAAATTACTGTTAAATTATATACTATAAAAATATTATATATATATATATATATATATAAATATGAATATTATATTATGTGTATGCATGTGTAGACCTTAAGCCAATGTGAGATATGTACTAGTTTGTAAGGAAAGAGCGCAAAGTGTATGTGTGTGTATATCTGAAATACTTAGAGTTTACTACGAATGTAGGCGTAGTGAACAGAGTCTTAATTGTGTGCATTTTCAACGCAATTGTTTTACAAGAAGAAAGAAGCTAAGGTAATTTATATTTAATTTTTCTAAACACACATTCTCTTGTGCGCGCTATATCATTTTTGTAATAGTATAACTATTTATGAATATTATGTAGTTTGTACTATGTTGTAACCATTGAAATGTGCATAAAAAAACAAAAACAGAAAAACCAATACACACTGAAACACTGATTCTATATATTATATATATTATATATACATACAAATATATGTGTATGTGATGGTGTGCGCAACAGATATATGCGCGTGAGTAGATCGTCGGCCGGGACAAACGATTCCGAAAGTGGGGTGCGATTTTAATTTTTAAAAAATTGTTCCTTATTTATTTATTTTTGGAAAAACCTGTACATACTTCAAAGAAAATCCAAAAAAAAACACACTACATTTGTAAAATACAAAATCTATTACTTATTCGGCCCAGATTGGCTTTCGGAATCACCGTCGACGACGTTTACACGCACATGTGAGGTATAGCGCACACCAAATATCTTGTAAATAAATCAATATTTTAATTATTATATAAATAATATACGACCAATATATAAGATCAATAAAACAAAACGTAGTAAACATAAGAAAACAAAATGATGAATTGTAAAGACGTTGGCAAGGAGAAGAGAGAAAAATTGCGGGAGCATTCAATTACACATTGTTATTGTATGATTTTTCGATAAAAATAAAAACCATATTTAAATAAAAATCAAAACCCTTCTTTTCATTGGAACGAGAGTGTATTTAAGTTTTTTCTATAGCGTTCGCATAGATTTGCTGTCGGTGGTGGGGATTTGTCAGAAATGTATTTTAGGTGCTGCTGTGACACACCAAATACGTCGTTAATCAGCCAGTTCGCTCAGCGAAAACATATCCGCCGCCAACGCATATATATACTTGCCCAAAACAACGCTATATACATCTCTGATAAAACAAGTATTTTTAAACTTGATGAGCAATGTAAATAACCTAACTAAATGCAAATTAGAGGTCGAACAACACATAGTATAAGTACTACAGAACAACACTCCGTTTAAATTTGCTTGTTTATTGTCATTAAATACTATACAATGTACAAAAACTGTATTATTCACAAATAATGTATTGGCATATACATATATATGTTTTCTGTATAGTGTCTAATTGTTATAGCCTGAAACACGGAAGTGTCTGCTCTGATATAGCTTAAACGATGAGTTTATATTATAATATGTGTGCGATTAGACGCAAATATACTTTAATGTTGCTGCGTGTACTTCAAAGAACACGCGGTTTTATTATCGCGCGAGCGCGCTTCGACTGGGCGCACAATTAGAGACACACACTACGTAGCATCGAAATGGCGACGCTCAATGGCCACCGACCTTGGATATTATAATACATACACAAACGGATACGAATATACAGTACCTACCTAAATATATCTATCTATATAGATATACATACAGTATTATATACATACACACACATATGTATAGTATGTATCTCAAATAAACGATTTTATTCGAGCGGGGTTTCGGCTGTTCAAAAGATAAGTCGTTGCGTAAGTTATACTCATCGGATAACGGATATTCTATTTTCAGATTGTTATTGTGATAATATGTAAAAAGTTTCAATAAAATTTCTTTTTTTTTGTTATTTTACCTTGCAATTTATAGTCTTATGTATTCACATTTACATTGTTTGATTAAGTAACCGCATAAAAAATGTACAGTTTTCGAACCTTCGAAAGATAGAAACATTAAATTTGAACTATAATTTTTAAAGTTTTAAAAATGAAATAAAGTTTTAAAAGTGATTTTTAAGTATCGTATTTTATAGAGAAATAGTTTTACTATATTTTCTCAATATTTATATTTAAATACAGGAAAAACTTTCAAAAAATCCTAATTAAATGTAAATCGGTTAATAATTTGTAAAACGTTACTTAAGTCGTACCCCATTTTAATGTAAAACCGTGTTAAGGAAACTATCTACCCGAAAGTATTTCATGGTTTTACAATTCTCTATAATGCGAAACTTTTTTTCTTCAATTTTTTATAGAAATGTAGAAAATTGGAATAATATAAAATATAGTTTTAAATTTAATTTCAGAATTGGTTTAAATCAAATCAAAATGCAATTTGATTAACACCATATTTAATTTATATGCTATATGCATGACGAACACTTATTAGCCATTTAGTTCCACAAAATATTAACAATGTAAAAAAAATTACACAGTCGTCCACAAAATACTCACTTTTTGCACAACACTTACTTCACGGTAAAAATTATATAACTAGAAGAGACATAAAATGGACGCAAACATTATTATGTGTGAACCAAATATTTTTATCACAAGCATTTTTTATACTGATAGGGAATAGAAAAATGTCGTAAATATAATATATTCCCTACAAACAGATGAAAATTCCAGTTATTTGCAAATACTAAAAAACAATATATATACACAGGTATATTGTTTTTTCGTGTTTAGACAAATAAAAACTTTTAAAAAGACTTATAAAATTATTAACACATTCAATGTGTCCAGAATCTACATCAATTTACAAAAAGAGAGTTAAAAAGTTGGATGCCGAGAAGGGCTTACTTGTCTATTGAGGTAAGACGCACTTGAGGTATAAGTACCTGTGTTCTGTTGATAAGCATGTCGACCTACTCGTATATTCATTGGAGAAAGTGATATTTTTCATTGAGCACAAATAAGGTATGACAGCAATACAAAAACATACAATGGGTATACTTGCGATCTGTTCTTGCCTTTCCGGCAAAATATTGTAACCATCAAATAGTCAATTTTAAATAAGACAAAAAAACGTCTGACAGCCGTTTACATACTTCTTGGCAAAACATCGTAACCATTTTTTTTTTCTATTTTTAATTTCATTTGATTTTTTTAAATATTATTCAGTGTTCCTCTATGTTTTGATAAAATAATAAATGTGCTTGGTCATTTGTTTTTCCGAGAAATTGATTATACATTTTATCGTTACTAGAATATATAAGTATTGTATTTTAAATATATTATACATTTTATCATTACGTCAATATAAGTATTGTAGTTACGAGCAAATGTATAATCAATTTCTCGGAAAAGCAAATAACCAAGTACATTTATTATTTTATCAAAACATATAGAAACTTTATATAATATAAAAAAAATTAAATAAAACAAAAAATATAAAAAAATGGTTACGATGTTTGCCGGGAAGGTAACGATATATTTATATATATTAGATTATAGTCTTTAGTAAATAAATTTAAATAAACTACTGTATTTTTTAAAATGCCGCAAAATTCTTTCAAAACCGTTGTTATTAAATCATTTGTGAATTACAGTGTATTTTAGACTATATACCAAAAATAATGATACCTAGGTATCGTAATTTTTTGGTATTTACCATATATGGTAGTTACTAGGGCATCCAAAAGTATGCGATGTCCTATCATCAATTACGATCATTGTACTATTTTTATATTTGGTCATATTTTTCCTATTAGAGCATATTTGGTCATATTTGCTATTTTTAGCCTTTGTTAGGACATCTTTTGTATTTTGTAGGGCATATTATGTCTTTATGATGTCATAATAAATAAAACCACATTTTTTTAATTAAATTGAGTTTGCATTGTATACGCGAGCGAATATTTTTAACACACAAAACTAACTCGCAAAACCTCGCCAGGAGGTGAGTTTAAAATTATTTTAAATGGTTGGACAGGATAACAGGATTAACACTAAGACAAGCGTGTTAATAATGTTGTTGGTTGGCCGTATTAATGATAATTATATTTTAAAAGCATAGCGTAATTTTTGTAATGAACATATTTTTAAAAGTAGGCAATCAAATTTAACGTGTCGATTTATCAGATCAGTTTTTAGATATTTTAATAACTCGTATTTTTATATTTTGGAAATCTCCGTTCCTTCACTACAGTCGGAGAACCATACGCTTTAATAGGATATTTATTTTAAATTAAATTTGTAAAACATGTTTTCGGCGAAACCAAAAAAAATGAGGTAGACATTTCTGATAATTTATCAATGGCTATAAAGTATAAATTATTTGGAAGTCCTACGAAGCCATTTTGGAGTTAGCTATGAAGCATTTAAAAAAGTGCAGGTAAAATAACTTTTTAGACAAACAAAAAATGTTGAGTTGGCCAATTAAAATAAATGTTCAGTGTTTTTTCAGTAAAAATAATTTGAAAGTCGTCCGACTGAATTTGCGGATAGCTGTGGACTATATGCAAAAAAACACCTGTAAAATTAATTTTTGACTAAAAAAAATGAGGAGGCATTTCTAATTATTTATTGGTAGGTATCATTTGGAGATTGCTGTAAAGCATATGCAAAGAAAAAAACATCCTGTAAAATAACTTTCTGACCAAATTAAATAGTGATGTACGCATTTCTAAATAGTTATTTATGGTCATTCAGTAAAAATATTTTTTAAAGTCCCCCGAATCCATTTGGGGATAGGTATCATTTGGAGATTGCTGTAAAGCTTATGCAAAGAAATGAAACACCCTGTAAAATAACCTTTTGACTTAACAAAAAATATGGTGGCACTTCTAATTATTTATGAACGGCTAATCAGTAAAAATATTTTGAAAGTCCTAATAAGCCATTTGAGGATAATTTTGGAGCATAACTAAAACAAGTATTTTCTACCCTTTAAAATAAGTTTCCAACCAAACAAAAAAGGAGGTAGGCATTTCTATTTATTTTACGATATAATTCCAGTAATAATAATTTGGAAGTCCTAAGAAGTCGTTTGGGATAGCTGAGGAGCAGTAAACAATTTCAAATACGTCATTTGGCAGCACAACTACACGGCTAATGTGATCTTTTGACGGAGAAACATAAAACGTTTTATTTCACCGTCGACGGAGTACAAAAATCAGTGATATAATTTGATTTCTATATTTTTTTTCTGTTTTTTATTTTAGTAACCTGTTAAATTTCTATTCTTTATAATAAATATATATTTTTCTTTCTACTCCGAAAGAATTAAAAAAGAACCCAAACATACAAAAAAGGCTCAGCCATTGGCGATAAACAATAATATATATGTAGATTCCTTCAACTATGACTGTTAGTAAAGATATCGGTACCAAAGCCAATAAAGTGAAAGTGAAAAAAGCAATAAAAATCCTAGCAATACAAGCAAAACTAGCAAAACGAGGAAATCCGCAACTAAACTAATAAATATGACAATTACAGGTCACAACTCCACATAAACGAAATTGGTCTCGACATATTGCGCTATTTTAGTATACTGTTTCGCGCGAAGTTAGTACCAAACACTGCAAAAAAATGGCCAGTCCATTAGCAAACTAGATTTGTTCAATTTTCCCATCAAACATAGTACTAGGTTTTATACTTAACAAGCAGCTATTCAATCTCATTAAAAACTCATGCCAAAGCTTTGCTGAGGATGACACGCGGCGAAGTTTTTATTTAATAATTTCATATTAAAAGTGTCGTTTTTCCGGAGCAAAAACCTATTTATACAAATTTGCTTATATCCATCCCAAATGACCTATTACGATATTCGAATTATTTTTAGTTAATAGTACTTTAAAAATATAAAGCAATGGCTAAAGGCTGCTTTAACTTTTTTGGTTTACGCAGAAAATTATTTTACAGGGTGTCCCAAATGTATATATTTATTTTTATATTTAAATATGTATATTGAAATACCCTCCGACAACCGATTTTTACGTGGAAAACGTTAACATGCTTTAACAAGAAACCAGCTACAAGGTAATGTAAAAAATTGCAAAATTCGTACAGGGTGTCCCAGAAACAATAAATTTGGTTTTAAAAAAATACGATTTGTCATAACTAGATAAGTATATATTGTTCATTAGTATATATTTGTTTATTGGATAGAAGCCGTGAGTATAACACACTTTTGTGTCTCGGAAATTCCTCTATTGTTTTTAAGGACTAATATCAAAAATAAATTTATAAGCTACTTTTTAAAATAAATTGCAAATAACTTTTGTTTAAAATATTTAGTTATTTAATAAATGTACAATTCACAACATTTATTCAAAATATAAACAACCTAGTACCAATTAGTTGCTTTTCAAAACAAAAAAAATAAATATACTTATACGGTTTAGCAAATGATAATATAGAAAATAAAGATCGTTTGTTTCTCTTAAACCTTAGAGAATCATACGAAAATCAATTAACAAACAATACCACATTATTCACAATTTAAAAAACTATTTTTAAAGACTTTAAACACACGATTAACGCTTTAAAGTAAACATGTTCAAAACACGTCTAAAATCAGTGCTAAAAAAGCGATACTGTTAAGTAACAAAATAACGAAATACCGTAATTATTTTTGAGTAACAAAAAAAATAACGGAACAAAATAATAATATCAAAAAAACGTGTAACGTAACGAAAAAATACCGATTATTCGTTAAATAACGATAAGGAAATGTTCATTGGAAAAATCATTTTGAGTTCATTTTGATTAGTGATTTCAAAATTATCAAAAATTCAAAAAGCCGGGTTTTCGGTTATTATTTCGAAGAAAACCGATTAACCTATTGTAAAAATCCATTTAAAAAAAATACTAACAAAATAAATGAAAACATTTTTTTTTAAATTCTTGTAAATTGCAGAAAATAATTGTCGCCTTATATTTTTTGTCCATATTTTGCCAGACTAAGAAAAAGCGCGAGACGATTTGGCGACAAATTGGCGGAAGTGATTTTAGTGCTCGCTAAAGGGTTTGGTACCAAATTTTGTATTTAAAATCTAAATAAAAAATCACGTTTAGCAATATCTACATTAACAAGCCGATATTGGCTAATAGTATTTTAAAATCCCGTATTTTAAAAATGTTGTATTGTATAGTTATATAGTTAAGCAAAATAAACTAAAAATAAGCAAAAAATTAAACAAATAAATAGTAAAAATAAATAAACAAAAAAAAGAGAAATTAAAATAGAGAATTTTTATTCTCATTCGTTAGCTAGACTTCCTAAAATTTCACATCAGCTCATCATCAGTAAATAAGTTTTTTTATACTTCGAACATACGTGACTTCACATATGCAGTGAATATAAAAAAACTCAATCACTGCGTTTAAACTTTAGTTGAATTCAGGGTTTGCGTTACATAAAAATTCAATTTAAAATTATACAAGTATAAAAAAAATATTTTTTTAATCGGGTAAACATATTGAACGAATTTTTACGAATTCAAACATTTTTAAAACAAAATCTTTTTTTCATGTTGTGTTTCTATTTATAAAACAAATTAAGTTGTACAAAAATTGGTTTCTTGTGCATTTTTAAAAATAACCCGGAACGAAATAGAACGTAACGCAATTTTTTATTCGTTATTTTCCCGTAAAAGAAACCGTAACTAAAATCACTTTATCTGTGTAAAAAACGAATAACGTTACTCTTTATTATTTAGGTTTCAATCACTGCTAAAATTCAATATAGACAATTTAATATGTGGTAATTTTTTTTCTAAAATCTTGTTAGAATTTAAATTTATCAAAATAATTAATTAATTAATCAAAAATTTTACACATTGTAAAATTCGAACAAAAATAAATATATTATGTAAACATAATCACAACAATAACACATACAAATGATTAGCATATCATAAATGCAAATTCATATTTTATTTAGATATGTTTTAATGTATAAAAACAAAACACAAAACCTTCTTCTATTTAAATTGAACGTCTTTAAATTGGCACAATCCGCTCGTAAAACATAGATTTTACTTTCACAATCAAAAACTCTCGATTTCTCTAAGCCGGAAAATTGAAGTCGCGCGTTCAAATAGCACGGCCGGCGTGCGGTGCGCGCATCATCGCGCGATCGCGTCTGCGCCGCGCGTGTTGACTCCCCGCTTGCCGTCGCGCATCCGAAACGATCTGCATTATTGTAATTATTTCATACATATATATATACATAAATATACATACTGTACAGTGTATAATGTATATACTCACGCAAGTTGCCTGTGGCAAAGCGAGTGTTTTGCGACGACGCGACGGATTTATTATAACGAGCACTAGTGTAAAACCTTTTCGGATGGCTTCAAATATGCGCGAAGAGAAGGCGCACACACAAAAGCCATCGACCCCGTGCACCAAAGTGGGTCATTGCTATACTATATTATCTTAATTTCTTCATATCGAAAGCAATTTTTGCATTTCACATTATGGGCTTGAGCTTATTGTACGTGTATGTGAATATTTATATGTGTGTGTGTGTATTTGTATTTAGTTCGTATTCAAAACACTCTCAAACATATACACACACCGCTGACACCACTGTCATTGTGTGAGTAAGTAAAAGTGAAATTTATTTCTCTTTCTTTTATGCTCGTTTAATTTAACAAATAAATTACGTGTATAGGTAGACACAACACACACACACACATGGACAATATATTTAGTTTGTGTGTGTGATGACTGCTGACACAATTTTTTTTTCGTTCACCAATTCAAATGGATTTTAAACGCGAGTTTGCGCGCTGCGCTGATTTATGCTTTTTTAGAGTGATGAAAGTATCGTTAATTATCTATAACGATGCCGTGCCCCATGGTTTAGTGGTACAAATTGTTTTATAGGTACCTATAATATATTATATAGGTATTAGGTACCTATATAAATTGAACATACATTTGTAATTTTTGTTAGGCATATTCAACGCATGCGTTGATGACATAGATCAGTGTCACACTCAATTTACATAGGTCACGCTGACGACGCGACGCGACGGACGGACGGTATGGCTGAAGGTGTTCGATTGAGGTCAGATTAGTGTATTATTTTAAATCTGGATTAAGTTGGGTGTTGAGTGATGTCGAAGGTGTGTATTTCGGTCATTGTTCTTCTCAAGGAGAGAAAATAAAAATTTAAATAAATATTTTTTCAATTTTGACAATGGTAAATTCAAACAAAAATTCGATACTGCTGTATTATTTGAGATATGATTAAACAAATCAGTGTATAAACCAACAATATTTTTTATTAATTAAGGATAGTATAGATTATATAATGCATAGCTAATTTCATTATAATCGGTACTGCACTGTTAAAAAGACTGGTATACAAAATAAGGAGTAGTTTGATGCGTCTAACAGTCTCTAAGATTCCCTCTTTATGTAGTATCCTTAATATATATGATAAATCTGCTTAGGATGCAATTATTTTTTAAATATTCTGCGTGCATTTTATAAATATATAAAAGTAAAAAAAATGTAGGGGACAATCATTTTTGTAGAGTGCATTTTTCTAAATTTAATGAACGTTGTTGGAGGACAAATAATTTTATTCCCTTTTCATTTTAAAATGTTGACTGAATTTATACCTGTAATAGATACATAATCCTGGATTACAAAATCCCTGAATTCAAAATCGCGTAATTTTTTGTATACATTTTTTTAACTGGCAATGTGTTTTGTACGGCCCGCGACATGAACTATTTATAATCGTTCCATAACTATTTTGACTAATTAAACCTTTTTAAATGATGAAAAAAGAGCTTTTCCATACTCATATTGAGATTGACATTTAATCCATAAATTTAGTGCACGAACGCAGCCAAAAATTATGCATATTTGAGGCTGGTTGAGGTTGGTATAGAACAATAATACATAATAATTTAAAAAATATATATTAAAAGATTTAATCATTGGGCACAAAAAGACCTCTTGCACTTGTACTTTACAATTTTATATTTAAAATTTTAGATTAAGATATGTCCTATTATATAATATTGAAGATTATTTTGCATCGCCAACAGTGGAGTATTTCTCCCGATTTAGTTGGCCAAAACTCTATTTTAAAAAGTCAATATAAATTAAAATTAAGTTCGTCTTTTTGAAGTTGAATACTAATAGGACATGAAACAATAAAGCTTTCTGATATAGAGGAAGCAGAACTGGTTTAGTCCGACTTTGAACCTGACGTTTGTTTGGAATGAATATTCCTAATTAGCTTAATTTTCTTGGAATCATGGAACATTTTTAAGAATTTAAGTAAGAATATATGTTTATATTTTTCACATTTCTTTTGTTTTCCACTTTCAAATAATGACATTACGGAAATTGATTAATTTTTATATA
>JAAAKO020015395.1:0-16401 GCA_010015015.2 Bolitophila cinerea
TACATGACATAATAAAAGGCTCTCAAAAAAAATATTTTTTTTTGTATTTTTTAAGAAAATATATACTCTTAAATATTCAAAAAGATTCCCTAAAAAAATAAATTGTGTCCGCTTAAAAATTCGAGAAATTATATTATATATTATCAATATATAATTGAATGTTTTAATGAATTAATGAATGTGCTGTTTGCTCTAAAAGGTAATGTAGGTAATGCAGAGCTTTTCAATCAATAACATTTTACGCCAGTCTCAAGTATTAGCACTACAATTTTTGGAAGGTGTATAATATTATATCAAACACATTGTTTTTTCTGCATTAGCTAGAGTTTAGAGAGCACATTCATTAAATATTTTTAGAGCACGTTTTAAATTATTGAGCGGACATAATTGAGTTTATTATTATTATTCGAGTTTATTTAATTTGTAATAGAACAAAATTTATTTTTAGAGCATATCCATTTTTGCTAGAGTACATTTTTATAAATTTATTGAACATATTTTTTTTTTAAAAGCGCGCATAATTTGAATCCATAATACAAATTTGTCATGAAAAAATAAAAATAATAAGAAAATACACAAGTGTCCAATTTTGGTAGGTCCAACTGGCGTTGCTGAAGTTTTTCAACAACAACAACAAATCTATAGATTACTTTAGTGAAAAATTGTGGAATTAACAAATTTGGACACTCAATCTGTCAACAATATATATAAATATAGTCATTTTTGTGTGTATACATGTGTGTTAACTTTTGCATCAACATATATATGTACACATATATAACCTTAAACAGATTGTTCTCAAAACCCCTTCACGAAAACAGCGCCTCTAGCATGAAGGATCCCTATGATATACCAAAAAAATATGAAAAATAAGTTTTCGAAAAATATAAATCGAAATCTTAATTTCTAATAGCGATCCTTCATGCTCACTAGAGCTGTAGAGCATTTAGTCTTGAAGTTAACCGCCAGCTTGATCTGCAACACCCATATACTTAAGAGATTCTGCCGACATCGACTCCAGAATTCAGCACTTCACCGAAGTAATCACTGAAGCTAGAGACTCGGCAATCCCGCGTAAAAAAGAATAACTTCTAGAATTGTTGAACTATCGGCTGATACGAAACACCTGAGCCAAATGCGAAATTCTAGAAGAAGACAATGGCAAAGAAAAATTACTGAACAAACTGATAAACGAGGCTGTCTCCAAACAGAGGCAAGCTTTCAAAACTTCATTTCCGCGTTCGACAAAAATAATTAATCATTTTGGCGCCTATCAAAACCTCTGCGTGGCAAAGGGCTTCAAACATGTGCTCCTCTTCGTAATGGACCAAAAACCTTGCGTATATACTGCTAACTCCAAGGCTGAATTGCTGGCTTCAACTTTCTCCCTTTCTCACTCCCTGACTACCGGTCTGAGAAATCGAAATAACAGTGTAGTAAATAGCAGAGTTAACCAACTCTGGATCATACTCCTGGGCCGAACTCAGACAAGGAAACTTACTAATCTCCTCATGACCTTACATCCATTATTAATTCTCTGCATTCCTTTAAGGCAACCCGGAATGGACAACATTCAAAACACCCTTCTTAAACACCTGTGCCTACCCGTGACATTGCATATTTTTAACACAGCATCATAAACCAAAATGTCTAGAGGACTGGATGTTTCCGAAGTGCTGGAAACTCGCGAAGTACAATTCCAAAACCCCAAAAAACGGTTAAACCCTTCCAGCTACCGACCAATAAGTCTACGGAGCTCTATGGGAAAAATTCTAGAAATAGTTATCAAAAACAGACTTTGGCTTCATGTTGAAAACACGGCGCTAATGCCCCCAGAACAGTTCGGATTACGAAAACGACATTCAACGTACCACCAGGTTCTACGTTTAACAAACCATATTAGAGAAACAAAAACTCTCAAAGAAAATCCACCGGAGTTATTTTCCTGGACATAGAAAATGCGTTCGTCTAATTTTGAAGCTATGTTAAGCTAATATATGTCCACCTACCTCTCTAAAATCTTGGACTCTTTCCTGTGCGAGAGCTCATTTTGTGTAACCCTGCACGGAACCACTTCTAGCACTCATGCTATCCCAGCTGGAGTCCCATAAGGTTCAGTTCTAAGCCCACTACTGTAAAAAATATACGCGGCCGACATCCCAACACCAAAATACTACGTGCTGGATTAGTCTCTGTGAGACGGTCCCTCATCCCTTTATCAACTGCCGTGTTCTCCTCCAGTGTTTGTTTAAACGCGAGGCATATCAACAACAATATAGCTAACTCCTGAATTGTTTAATCTAAATTATTTCACTGCAAATTCATAACAATAAATTCCTTTTTTTTAAAAAAGGGATTTGAGAGAGAGAGAGATAAATGTTAATTTTTAATTTTAGGTATATACAAAAACTGATCACCTCCAAAACCCACAAAAATTCAACATATTTAATTATACATCAAACTCTTCTTTCTTACCAAAAAACCATAAACACTGAAGGTACTCAATTGTATCTGGATTAGATTAAAAGGACAGATAAATATATTTTACGCTGATGATAGTATATATTAAATATCCTATTTTTAATATTCCATATAAGTTATTACTACAGTACAGAAAGAGTACGTTTAAAAAAACATTATATTAATTACTTTTAGCGTCTTTATTAAATAACTCAACCTGTAGCACATTTACAAACGTAAACGCCGCGCCGGAGCCGTACTTTTTAATTCAATGTACATTGCAGAGGTCGTGTACTTAGGACAATATATGCAATTAGTACAAATAGATCAATACATAGTACAAATATAAAAGGACCTTCGTCAGTTGAAACTAGTTTAATCTACTATTATACGTGTGTATGTTTTGTTTGACATAGCACCCGTCGAATGATTGTGGTGCTATAAAGTACTGATTTTTTACATACTTGTTTTATTATTTTATTTATGTATGCGCATGAGCACAGGAAATACCTTACACCTTTCAGTATTTATAATATAAAAATATTTATATATCTTACTATCATTTGGTCATTGTCAGTAATATTTGAATACACACCTGTGTGGAGCACTCGCAGTCTAGAGGTGCATTAGTTGAAACATATATAATTTAATGGATTTTTTAAAATAGGTATGCAACTAAGAAAAACATTAAATACCTTTCAAATTGATTCGAATACTTTTTGTTAATTTAACAGTCCTGCCTTTCAGATCTCTCTCTTGAAATTGGATAATAAATAAACAATAAATATAAATCTAACTGAAATACTGTGCTATCCTATAATATACAATATGATTGTATAATATACTTAATTATTAATACGAATACTACATATATATCTGATCTATATTAGTGTACCTAGACGATAAGAATCCTACGTGAAAGTCGTTTAAAATGTTTGACGTATAGTACACGCATTAATAAATCATCCGTAATTACGTGTAACCCTCTCGACACGTCAAGTTGTGCTTGGTGCTCAAAGGTATTACACTATTTGAACTGCCAGGAGGTATGCGGTCGCATTAAACAAATACTCACAAAGAGATTCAACTTACAAAACGGAGTACGTGTCCTTCTGCCGCCATAGTTGTACAGACAGTTCAACATGGAAAAGTTTGTGTTGGGCAATGTTAGGGTTCTACAGACAATTAAAGCGCATACCAGCGATGTAACGTGTGTCGAATTTTGGGGAAACAATCTGTTATTCAGTGGTTCAAGGTATAAGACACACATGTACACCATACAGTTTAATCATCCATCGTTTTCATTTCTATAATTGCAGTGATAAAACCGTACGAATCTGGCGCTGGCAAAAAGGCAATGGATTTGTCGAAGAGATTTTCTCACCATTGCTTGGTCACAAATACGGTGTCACCGGTGTTCGAGTTTCTCCACAGGTAAAAATCAAATACAAACGCACGTACACCGAGAATTAGAAAAAAAAAACAAATTTTAATTAAATTCAAAAAAATACATTCAAGTAAACACTAGACGTAGGATACCGTTTCTGCAGATCACGAAATTTACACGCAAACTTGTTACGCATACTCAACATATCCACCTGGTGATAGTGTGTGGCCAAGTACACGACAACGTCCAGAACCTTTGCATGATTCTCGAGCTTAGCAAAATCTCTTAGTACTTTATCCAGTATATCTTCACACTCGGCCATTCGTGCGATACGTTCTTCCCGACTTGCGGCACAGGCCAGCAAACACTTAACAAACAAAAAGTTCGTTTTGGCTGCATCGTAGATTCCACCGTTGGCGAGAATCGTTTCCATACACGCTTGAATCGTTGCCAGTGCACGTTTCGGCATACCCATGACCAGAAGAATGTGTGACAAATTCACATCTATTATGGCTGCCTCGTACGCCAAGTATTTATCTTTAGCCAGCACAGCGGCTTCGTTTAGTTGATTTATAACCTCGGCTGATATTGTTTGCTGATGCATCGATGTGTTTGCCAGCAAGATCATTGCTCGTACTCGATTCAGTGGTTCCAGATGTTTTTCCAGCAGCAACGCCTCCAATAGTTTGCGGGCACATAAATTACTGCCTCTCGCAATATTCATTGTGGCTCGCTGCAAAATACTTACATGTTTATTAAGTGTATACAGTTGACAACATGCACGTCCTGCATCATCCCATTTTGATCTGTGAATAGCCTGTATTGACGTAATGTAACTTTCGCAAATCATCCAGTGTTTTGCCAATGGATCACGTGGATACCTTTCTTGTATGTGCTCCAGCACAACAGCACTCAGCGAGATCTCTCCATGAAGTGATAGCCACAGTGCTACACAACACAATGAATGACATATGCCTTCACCATTCTCAACGCTATCGTTCTCTCGTTTTGAGTGTGTGCGCACTAAGTGCAACAACAGTTGACTGCACAACGAGGCCATTTCATTTTTACCGTACAACGTCCATACGGCTGCCTTCTGTGCAATTCCATTAGCCATTAGATCCATTAGGGAGTGTTGAAAATTGATTACTTCACTCTTCATAAGCAACTCAAACAATTTCGAGGGAAGATATCCAGAGATTGCAGCCACATTGACAATAAACTGTACGCCCAGCGATACAGAATGCACAAGACTTAGTTCCGTTTGACTGGCTACGCTTTTCTCGCACAATTGCACATAGTTCTTGTCCAGCAAGCATAGCCAGGATTGAGCGAGCTGCAGGCATATACGGTCTCCACACTCTTGGGCAAGCATTACGCATTCACGTAAACTGTACAGTGCTTCTTTGCTATGATTAAACTGTGCATGCATTATGGCAAGATTCAGACTAGAGTACTGAAACGCTTTTCCGTCTGATGGTGGATTCGAGAATTTGACGGCCGTACGATCGAATGCTCTGTGGTATGCGTCCAGAGTATTTAAATAATCACGAATACGTAAACTATTCATGTAGCTAAGAATGTGTGCCTGTGCATACAGTGGATTGTCCTGGATGATCTCGTTTAGTTTGTCTTGTAGTTCAACGGGACTCATTGCACGAGTTTCATTGTTTTCCAATAGATTACATTGTTGCGCAACAAAGAGATCAGCCTGTTTTACGGACCATTTACTGTGCACACTCTTTATGTACATCTGATTGTCCATTGCCTCTTCGCTGACATTCGATAGGCCCGGTGCAATAGCCAGAGCTCGAATACCTTTGCCGTAGTAGTTCTTAATATTTGTGTACAAATTCATCATCTCGGGAAAGGTGAGCTTGTCCAGTGCTATGACAATGCGACGTATGTACAGGCCAAGAATACCAAACTGATTGATACCCAGGTTGTCGGTCATTAGTTTGTCAATGAACTTCTGCAGGTCCAGCAAGATCTCGATGCCCAGAGAATTCAGAATGTCCATTAGATTCTCGAACGATTCCAAGTGCACTTTATCGATGCCATACGTGGGTGAGGTCAGCAAATTATGTAGATCCTTGTACGGTAGATCCGGGAACTGAATCAGTTTTAGCAATAGAATCGAGAACCGGCTTCGATACTTGGCCGGGTAACATTCACCGCGTTCCATTACACCGTGTTTTATGTTCAGGTACTCTTGCACCAGAAACACTACGGTTATCTTGTGGGGCGTTATAACGTCCATGCGATTGTGTGACATCTTCGTGGACGTCAGGCCATCGATTTCTTTTTTGTTGTCCATTTTCGATACGAAAACATAGATTATTGATATTTAATAGGAAATTAAGTTAGTAGCTACGGCCGGCGCGGAGATTTTATAAATTTGAAAATAACATTTATTTTGTGTATTGACGTTTTTTGTTAAACGTCAAGACTCAAGACTCAAATAAGAAGAAGATCATATGCGCCATCTGATTTTCGGCTATGTAACCAACACTAATGTTTTGTTTCAATGCTATGCATAGTATAGTGTCGCCACCTTTCGGATATTTTGAAAATGTGTTTTGAAATTTCAAATTTGTAAATGGTGTTAGAAAATCACTTTGAAATTCGTAGATAACACTTATCTTTTGGGTGGTTTGAACTAATACCCTAGAAAAAGAAAGAGGACTTAAAATGTCGTTTTAATTTCAAATTAAGTGTTGAAAAAAAGTCTAAAATTATTATTATTATATTTTCAAAATAAATGTTGCTTTTGTGGGTACGCTCGTAAAGTTGTATAAACTTATTTTTGTTTTACAATTAATTACATATTTTACAGTTTTATAAGTTTAACTTTAAACAATTCTTTGAATTTATTGTCTTTTTTATATGTTTTAATTTATACATATAAAAAAATTAACTAAAATTTAACAAAATCAAACTTTGGAAGAATTTACAAACAAAAACGTTAGTTTGGGGAATTTTCGACAAACGTCTCCGTCTGAGAGATATGATATAAATTGAGTTTAAAAAGTATATTTGAAAAGACAATACGACTTGATATACCATAATGTAATAAGAATGACGTAGTTTTGGCTGAAGTTTACTTAAGCGCCCCCTCCTAGAAAAAAATAAATAGGGGATGTAGTGGATGTTTTTATGAGCCCGAAACGTCTTTTGTTTTTGCCTGGAAAAAATCCCCTTAAGGGTTTAAGGAGATTTTTAGGGTAAAATCGACCCTTTTTGAATCATTTTTGGTGGATGATGCAGTTGATGGGGAGATTTTTGAAGTAAGGCAAATCATAGAAAAAGTGTTCACCTTTTTTCAAGCTATTAAACTTAAGTGTACTTTTTCACGTTCCTAGGGTTATAATTTTGAAAAAATTATTTATAATTTATCCTTTTATATAAAGTTTTTGGTCATAGAGTACTATTCTACTTCCCAGAATATAAAATATATATCATAGGGTTGTTATTGTAAAGAAAAAATGTGATGCCGTAGCCCCACAAAAAATCATTCAAAAAGGGTCGATTTTAACCTTAAAACCCCCTTAAACTTTTAAGGGGATTTTTCCAGGCAAAAAATGTTTTGGGATCATCTCCTACAACCCCTTTTTTTCTGGGAGGGGGCGCTAAAGTAAAGATTTGCCGCAGATTTTACCAAACGAAAAAATGGCCATTTTCCCCAAATATTTCCTTATGCCAAATATTTCTTTTTTTGATACAGAGAAACTATATATAAAGCTGAAGTTATTTATAAAATTCTTTAATTCTATTCTATGTATTTTTAATTTTTTTCTTTCAGATAAACAAGTTTTATACAAAGTATAAATGATCCTTAAAATGGCAATAGGGGGATATGAACGTATATATTTATATGTATACATAACGAAGGGTTTTTTCCATTTCAGCCAATATATAGTTTTTATTATCAGCAAACCACAAACTGATGAAGTACAAAAAAAGATTGCCGTATGGTCAATTCCCTTCTCCTATACTTATGTCAGCCAATGTGGTTGGGTATAGCCCCCTTTCTACTTCCCTATTTCTTTTCTTTTAAATTGGTCCTTCTAACTAATAATAATATATAATATTTAATGTATATAATATATAATGTCCAGTTGACCTTGTAGGCCAAAGATTTCCTCACAGTTTTTTTTATCATAAAATAAAAGCTGCCATTATATTTTTAAACCGTCTCACTAAGTTTCTATAATAACATTTTTATTTATAGTCTGGGAATCACGGATTTCGATCTGGGGATAATTAGACGAACGACATTATCTATTTCTCTCTGAGGTACATTATCAGGAACATTCTCTATAAGTGGCGTTTTTTTGCGTGCGTCTCTTGCAATAAAATCTCCATTATTGGGTATTTCAACTAAAGGAATCCTTCATGCTCACTAGAGGCGCTGTTTTTGTGCAGGAGTTTGGACACCGATCTGTCAAACAAGTGTTATTCTGAGGTTATGTATGCCAGTTGATGCAAAAGTTAAGTAAAGTTATGTATACACAAAAAAATGAGGTTAAATTATATTTTTGACAGTAGAGTGCCCAAATTTATTATTTCCTCAAATTGCCACTGAAGGCGCCTCATTCTTTGAAGGAGCCCAATATTTGTATTAGCTATTTTTCCACAATTCGCAAGTTTCATCCGGCAGTGGCGCTAACTCAAAATTACATACAAATTTACACGTTTCTATTTGTTTACCTACGTGGCAGCACCGTTGGTCAGTACAAAACCTAGCGATGAAATATGAAACTTCTTGTGGGAAAAGGGGAAAAGGGGAAAAAGCTAATAATAAATAAAATAAATTTAGAAAAAAATGTTTTTTAATTACAAGAAATGACACTTCAAAAAATCGTCGATGACGTAGAACCTGTTAACAACCTGTTTAGCGTTTAACTGGCTATCAAATGACCAGTTAAATTTATCAGTCAGTTAAAACCAAATCTCGAGATATACTTTTGGGTTATAATTAACCGACCGTTAACTCTCACAAAGAAATAGGGCATAAGTCAGTTAAATTTATTTATCGTTGATAACATATCCTTTAATTAAAAAATCCTTAAAAAAGTAGGGAAAACACTGTCTATTATTGCAGATATAATTTTGGCAGCATCCCCATTTTACAATGTTAAAAAACGTAAATATCTTTAATATGAATTCTATAATAAGCTGCATATCGCTTAGATTGCTTTTTTATCATTAGGTTAGATTCTTAGGTTTCTAGGTATATATATATTGATTAAAAACACATTCAATTGAATAAATTTACATTAAAGGGCGGTGTCCTGGCATCTTCATCGGTAGACGGCTCCATAATTCTCTGGGATATTTCCGATGGCAGCAAGACAATAGTATTGTCCCAGGAAAATGGAGAATCGGTTCGAGCCTGTGCCTTTAGGTTTGAAGTTTATTTTTTAATTTCTTGTATCAACTTCTTCTCAAATTTGCTTTGTCTCATTGTAGTCCAGATGCCGGTACCATTGTCAGTTCTGACGATAGTGGAACCGTTTGTGTGTGGGGTCACAATAAAACAATTATAAGGTCTACATATTTAATTAAACACAGTTTATTGTGTAATAATCCATTTGATATTTGTATATACAGTCTTTTGCAATGCCACGAAGAAGCTGTTCACACGGTAGCATTTTCACCGGATTCAAAAATATTGCTCAGTGCGTGTACGTCTGGGAATATTCGATTTAACGTTATCCACAGTGACAATGAGAATGTAACTGTGGTCAAAGGTATTTAATTATAGAATTTGATCTTGTATATTAAACCGCAATTGTTTAAATAGCTTTAGAAGCCGGATGCTCGGTTGACGCTGCTCATGATATGGGAGTTCTATCTGCGGATTTCTGTCGGTTTATTCACACTGATCGTGAGTATTTATTTCTAGCTTTATGAATAAAAAAAAACAATACCTTTTATATAGCAATAGAACCGGCGACAACCATTTACACTGTGGCCACTTGTGGCACCGACCAATTTATAAAAATATGGCGACTATTTACTTTAATCGATTTGTATGATACAGAAAAAAAGTCAAGATTCATTCCTGGAAACGCACAGGTACAGGTAACACATATACAGGATGTCCTGTAAGTTGACGTCATTCCTTTTGGAGGGCTTAAAGGCCAGTTTATGTCTGTCCAAAACCAAAATTTAAAGATAAAAAAAATTCATAAAAAAAACATTATAACTAAATCTTATTTTTTATAATAAGAAGATTCATACAAACCTTAAAAACTTAAGATTTTTAAAGGTTTTTAATTGTTTGTCAGTCCAGATCTTAAAATTAGGCCATCAGTCCTTCAAAATATGATATTGACTTTCGGGACACACTGCTTATCCTATTTATTATTAAATCAATCGAATTTATTAAAATCTTTAACAGTCACACTCATCCGGAGGTACTATGATTTACGGAAGTGACATAATGAACACAGAGTGTATTATGTCCTTCAAAGCTCACGGAAGCTCGGTTACCTGTGTCAGGTAAACAATCTCCCGCGTTGCGATAATATAAACCATAATTTGAATCTATTTCTCTACAATTCAGATACAATCAACTAGGAACGATGCTGGTCTCTTCTAGTTTGGACAAAACACTGAAAATCTGGGATTTGCAGGGCAATTGCCTTAAAACCATAAACGAGCACTCAAGATATGTCAACTCGCTGGCAATCAATCAAGACTCGACGATAATTGCATCCGGATCGAATGACAGAACAGTGCTTGTCTTTGATTTGACTGGCAAATTTACACTTGACTCACATTTGGCAGGACCAAGATCGATGCTATTCAATTTAGCCTCTAGCAAAAACGAAATTCCGCCAGAATTCATATGTCCAATAACTCATGAGCTTATGAGAAATCCAGTAATTGCAGAAGGTAATATATATATATATATATATATATATATGGATCACCATATATGTCTTGACGATAGACCAAAACCAAAAGTGTTGTCTCTAAATTCCATGTTTTTACAGATGGTTTCTCGTATGAACGATCTGCAATCACAGAGTGGCTCGAGCGAGGTAAACTTGTCTCTCCGATGACGAACGGCGAACTTTCGGGATCCTCTTTAAATGAAAATGTAGAATTAAAGGAGCAACTCGAAGAGTTTCTTAAGTCCTTGGATTTTGATACGTTTGAAGTGATGCCATCGACGCCAGACTTACTTATATAGATAGGTTTTTCATTTTTTAAATGGTTTTATAAATGTCAATATAGCTTATCATATCACAGTATTGCATTTTTGCCATTTTGAGTATGAATCAATTTGCTTAATTGTTAACACAACAAAACTCCTTAAACTAAACGAAAAAAAAACTAAGTGCCTTTATTAATATATAATAGGAATAATTACCAAATGTTCTTCGCTGGTAATATGATGTAATATGATGAGCTGTGAGTTATATACAAATAAATATCTAGCTTTACCTCAAACACGACAAAAGCCACAAAGTTTGAAATATATAATTTTTGCACAAGATCTGCCCTATTAAATTATTAAAATGTATAATTAAAATTTTACTCAAATACACAGAAATATGAGATCAAAAAGCGAATTAAAAATAATCTATTTAAATTTTCAGAGCATTTTTTTTCTACAGGGTTTATATTACGGCGCTTGATATAAATTGAAAATAACAAGGTTTCTAAGCGATATCGCTATATTTTTTTAAAGATTATATAATGCTTATACAATGCTTATATAATGCTTATATATTGCTTATATCATGCGTAAATATAATGCTTATATAATGCTTATATAATTCTTATATAATGCTTATATAATGCCATAGAGCATGTGACAATATTAATAAAAGAAATATTGGCCAAAAAACCGTCGGTCATATTTCCTCTGCGCATCCCGAGGCGCATCCTAATCATTCATCTGCAAGTAATCTTATATGGCCATCTAATACTACTACTTCAATACTTCAAATCGAATTCAATATGTCGTCATATCAGACTTACAGTTTTCTATATCCATTTTAGCTAATATTGAGATTCATTCATGCATTCATTTTTTAACAATCCAAATAAAAAATTGATAAATAATTTATCTGGCTTCATTTTTGTAGTACTACATTTTTTTGTTTAAGAGTTAATGCCGCTGAGCTATGACCAAAAAACTGATGGTCCATTTTTGTCAACAATTTAAAATTATAGTGAGGCAATATAGTGCACCATTTTCCTGGTGCAGCAGTAAAAATACCGAAGCAATAAATTATTATATTTTTAAGACATAAAAATTAAACCAAATTGATAATTAATTGAACGCAGCTACGAACTGCAAAAATGGTCAACATTTTAGAGAATGATCAATCGCCGATATTAAGCTCAACGAGTCGATCAATCAGGGCTTTAGAAATAATATGGATGTATTTTCCTTATTCTGACGGCCTAGCTTTTAAATTCCAGCCTTGAAAAACCGCATTATTTCCAAACATTTTTTTTCTATCGGAAGTACAGCTAATCTCTTTGGTCAATGAGGTCTTATTTGGACAGCAAAAACAGTTTGTTAAAGGTGCCGAAGTATCTTAAACCATTTTTTGTGATCTCTAATTCAAATTATATTGTTTTTACAAAACAATTCAACTGTCAAAAGTTTGAATTTCTATTTTTTTTTGACATTACGTATAAGTAATTTTAAAATGCAATTAGACCTCGATTTTAAACCCGATTAAACACGTAGCCACATCAGTCCAGTTAATCAGTCAAATTTTAAAACATTTTAAAACACGATTTTCTGTTATAAAAACTGGTTTAATTTTTTTTTAGTATATGACATTAATAAATCAACTAATATTTCATTTTAAGGAAACACATGAAACATTTAAAATTTTAAAATTCTAAAATGTCTAAATTCGCTCGGCAATTGACGGACTAGTTTTTTCGGCAAACAAGATTATGCGGAATGATAAATGGACCCAGACTCTGTCCTAATCTGTCCTAATCTGTCGTAACCTTTGATCGCTGTAAAAACCACTCAACCATGCCATTCGCCTCTATTCACGCTCATAATTTTATCAATTTTAACGATTTTAGGAATCACTTTTTACATGAGTTGCCATGGCAATAAAATCTTAAAATCGCTAAAAATGATAAAAAAATTTGAGCGTGAATACAGGTCATTACAAAATAAATCAATTTTACCAACAAAAAATGTAAATGATAAAGATGATAGGTAAAACATATTTGTTTAAAACAAAATCTTCAAAAATTAAAACTACGTGCCAAGTTTGATCAGGATCAGATAAAAATGTCCCGCTTTCCCCCCTCATAACATGTAAACAATAATTCTGAGAATAAATGGTAGTACATACAATTTTTAGGAAATTGCATCTTCTACTAGTTTGTAGAAAATTATATTTTTTATATATTGCGAAAACAAGATATTTTCATAAATTCTTAATGGCAATTAATTTAAAAAATGGCGGAGCCGGTGACAAATCTCTTGGTGTTAGCAAAATTAAGGATTTCATTTTACGACCCCAAACTTAACAAAACTGTGTTTTTAGACTCTATAAATAAAAATTATTATTATTTTTTTTTTTTTTGGTATAAATAAATATACCAGCGTAGCTAATATTAGAAGACTTTATTTTTATTAGAAGCGCTGGGACCTCGGCTTAGTTTGCAGAAACTAAACAGGACACTGTAAACTAAATTAGCACCTGCATAGGTTGGAATTTTCCGAAAGACCGAGATGTAACAGGTGCGGAGAAATCGAATCTTCGGTTCATTTTCACGCCGAATGCCCGCACTAATCCATCTAATATGGAGAGTGTTTCATTCCCACCAGATATCCCGTGAAAAACTCCACCGCCTCCCTCTTGGGAAGATCGCTGAGTTCACTATAGGGAGACTCCCGGATTGCGAACGTCACCCTCCTGGTGGCCGACATGCTGAACTCGTCTCTTTGAGACGGTCCCCCATCCCCTCATCATCATCACTATCTATTTAAAAACACAATACTGTAATGGCATTACTTCATGCTCGGTTTTATGAAGAGAATCTTCTTCGAATTTGTAGACCTTAAATACCGAATTATGAAATCCCGATACCTTATCCCAAATAAGCGTGATAATTAGGTAAACCGGTTTCGGTATCACCGGTATAAGCGCTTTTTTACTGTTACCGTTTACCGGTAAAATTATAAGGTTTTACCGGTAAACACGGTAAAAAACACTTGCTATTAAATCAGTACAATATTTGTAATATTTCATAAAATGTATCAATTTAAAATCCAAAATAAACTTTTTTAATGTGTTTTCAAAAACAGGTTATTAGAATATTAAAATCTCATATTGCAATATATATCTACAAGTAAAAAAACTTGAAATATCTAAAAAGGCAAAAAAAAAAAATTAAACGAAAAATAGGATATTGATAATACGGTATTTTGATATAATTGATTTTAAGCCTATCCCTTTAAGGATTTTAATTTTCCTCTTCCGAGAATAGACGATCTGTTTGCAGCAATTGATTTAGGAAAAGAATTTTCTAAATTGGATATTAAAAATCACTTTTGGAACTAAGCCAGCTTGTGCAATATTTCAATCAGTTATGGCAAAAACAGGAATGCAAAGGTGCAGTTAGCTTTCTAGACGATATTGTAGTGACTGGGTGAGACAAGTAAAAACATCTAATCAACTTGTCTGCAGTTTTTTAACGACTTTTCGACTAAATCGCTTGAAATGTGAATTTAGAATTTTGCTATTTGGTATATTATAGATGCAAACGGATTGCACAAAGATCCTGAAAAAGTTAGAGCTATCGTGGAAGCACCGCAACCTCAAAGTGTAACTCAAATAAAGGTATTTGCTGGATTGGTTGGTTACTATTGCCCAAATAAGGCACAAGTATTTGCTGCATTTTATAATCTTTTACAGAAAGAAAAGGAATTTATCTGCGATGAAAGCTGTAAAGAAGCATTTTCATTTGTGAAACAGGTAATTTCTTTTAAAAAATATTAGCACATTAGGACAGATGCACCAGTAAAGCTGGTTTGTGACGCTCGATGGACGGAATTGAAGCAACATTTTTTCACGTTGTAAAACATAATTTAGACCGCCCAATTGCATTTTCCTCCAGAACTTTAACTAAAGCAGAAAAATTTACTCAACTACACATAGAGAAGCTTTGGCAATTTTTTTGGAGTGAAGACATTTTCACATTATTTAATTGATAGACATTTTTTTAGCAGACTGATTACCACTCACCGCAATTTTTGGCGATAAAAAGGGATACCAGTGATGGCAGCTGGACGTTTACAGCGATGGTCGCTGTTTTTATCCAATATTGATTTCGTAAAGTCAATACATTCAAGGTAAATCTAATTTGAATGCGGATTTTCTCTTCAGCAGTTAGAAGGTCTAGACGATAAATCTGAAGAGGAAGATACACATCTGTTTCTTATCAGCAAATTTAAATTTTCCAAGTAAAGCTAAGATAAGAGACGAATCCAGAAAAGATTTAGTTTTGAGCAAAGTTATCGAATTTGTTTAGTATGCAGAATTCAAACCATTTTCGCAAAGGGCCTGTGAACTTTCCATGGAGGAAGGAATTTTAATGGGGGGATATCGAGTGATAATTCAAAAGAAGCTACAAGGATCGTTGCTCCAAATTTTACATTCATTTAGGCATTGTGAAAATGTAATCACGTGCCAAATCTCATTTTTGGTGGCTTGTTAAATCGACCGGAGGAACCTAAAGGAATAATTTCACCATGGAAAATATCTGTCAGGCCATTTCAACGAGAACATTTGGATTTTGTCGGACCATTTTATGGAAAAATGTTCCTAATCATACTAGATAGTTTCTCCAAGTAGGTTTAAGCTATTAAAATGAAATCAATAACTATCGAGGAAACAGTTAATACACTTCGAGAATGTTTTGCAGGTATGGACTTCCAGATGTATTGGTTTCCGAATAATGGTAGGCAGTTCATTTCTGCATAATTCTCTATGTTCAGCTCCCGAAATGGCATAGAATCAGTTTTTTCAACACCGTATAAACCACAATGTAACGGAGCCGCTGAGAACGCTGTAAAAACATCCAAAAATGGTGTTACGAAATGTTTTGAAGATCCCGACAACAAAAGTGTTTTATTAGATACATTAATAATTAGACATATTTTCTTATATGTCACAACGAACGAGAATCCTTTCAAACTAATGTTTGGAAGAGAGATGAACAAGCATTTCAATCTTCTCAAACCGAACTTTTTGGACATAACCCGTTTTAGGTTTGAAAAGTTCTTTTAAACAAACAACGGATGGTTTAGAAAATCTTTTTACGGATGGTAACAAATTCTTTACTTGCGTTTCGTTTTTCAAAACGATTTTAAGACTGACTAAAGTTAATTATACTTCACTAAAACATGCAAACTTTAAAACATCGTAAAACCCAATGATTTTTGATAGCTCTGTTTGTTGAACTAATTTAATACAACAATTTCTTTGATTAATCAAATAAAATACACAACTTACCTACATTTCGAAGTTTCAATGATGTTATTCGAATAG
>JAAAKO020015406.1:0-16396 GCA_010015015.2 Bolitophila cinerea
GAAGAGTGCTGCGCTTGCGCAGCACATGATTGTTGTTGTATACTGAAAATGTTTTGGGGTCTATTTCATGCCGCCATCGGTTACACTTAAATATCGATTTCTTATAAAGTTACCGGGTAAAAAAGATGATTTTTGACACACAACCAGTGTTTTTCTCATGGTCTCTCCTGTAAAGCTCTGAAAGCTTTTGATAGTTTTTTGACTCTTGGTAATTTATCGATGGTCAGTTTAGTATATTTCTAATACGACAGCTAATAGCGGTAGCGAAGGTCATTGTAATGAAAATTCAAATTTGATGACCACTGACGCTGTTTTTGAGGATTTATGATTTGAGGATGAAGATACTGCGGTCGAAGATAATGCGAAGCTACTAATGTAGTGGATTATGCACCCACAGTGTTTGAAACATGTTGGGATCAGATTTTTTAAAACAAATAAAGCACATACAACGTTATATACAGTATTCTGAATTTTTGGGAGGCGAAATAAATCTAAACTAAACAGTCTAATCTTCAGTCATCAATTTGTCTAAAGAAATGTTGATTTTTGATAATTTTTTGTGGTACATCAATTTATATAAAAACTTTTGGTCCAAAACATTTTGTTATTTTTTTAATCAATTTGTCTTACATTACATTGGTGTACATTTTTTTTTATTTTGTATTGGTCAGTACCCTTTCAGGGTGGTATTCTCAAGATTATTTCTGAAGGAAATATTCAAATTATTGGTCATAGCGTACTATTTTAGATGCGGTTTGAAATACATGTTTCGGTTTACACTACCTATTTTTTCAAACCGAAAGCTTTTTTTTCGTTTCGGTAAACAAGTAAATTACTAAAAAAAATACTACAACCGCTTTTATCAAAATATTTTTGATATAAAAAAATTGAATTAAAAAAAATTGCGATTAATTTTATTTCATATTATGTTTTGTTGTTTTCTTGTACTAAAATAATGTAAAAACACGGTTTAAAATATCCTATCTGTTTTTCATTTCCTAATTCCAGAGATCTTGATTTATACAAATTGCTTTTAAACAAGCGGCATGATTGGAATTTTGACCATTTTGAATTTCGTCAGCAATACAAAAGTAACTGTTGTCCGGAAGCAAGAATGTCATTTCGTGAAATATGTTACTTAGACCATCTATTTAGGTACTCTCGTTTTAATCGTAGGATTATTCAAAACACATCATTAATATTTTATGTGTATTATTTGGTCATTTATATTTTTTGAAGCGCTGCTTTTTTAAAGAACACATTATTTTATTTTAATTATATATTTGACTTTAGGTGCACATTTATTTTTTAGGAGCGATTGGAGAGCAATTTGTTTTATGTCTATTATCGTCTATTATTTATAAGATAATAATCTATATAATTTTATTATTATTAATATCTGTATATAAAACGAAAACACCTCTGTATGTTTAATGTTAAGCTAGGATCACACATACAGTCAAATTGTTAAGACAAACTGTATGATTTCACTGCACAGATTTCGTATAGTCATTGTCTTCGTACAGTTACCTTACAAGCGATTACACTTTCAGTTAAAACTTACAGTCAAACTGCAATTTTCCCCTTTTAACAGATATTTATCGGTCGATTGTACAGTGATTACATTATAGCACAGTCAAAAATCTACTGCTTAATGTGATTACATTGTTCAGACGTCATGTCAATGTTGTCACAAAATTCATTAAAAATATTATATTTGATTTTTATTCTATAGCATCATGCAAATGATCAGCTTTGGCTTTAATTGTGGTGTGAAAAGCTTGTAGATGACGAAAAGTCACGTAAACCTAAACGAAAGTTGTTGGGTGCTTTGTAGCATCAATAATATCGGCAATCGTTCTTGATGATGATGGGAAAAAAACAGATCCACAACCTGGTCACTCAGCGAGAAAGGAATGAATTGAAGATTAAATTTTCCCACACCGGCAGGTTGGAATATCC
This sequence comes from Bolitophila cinerea, assembly GCA_010015015.2. Classification (NCBI taxonomy): domain Eukaryota; kingdom Metazoa; phylum Arthropoda; class Insecta; order Diptera; family Mycetophilidae; genus Bolitophila; species Bolitophila cinerea. The sequence goes on from JAAAKO020015406.1 coordinate 1,963, forward strand.
TAGTACTGCAACCTATGCATGAATTTATCTACAGTGACCCGTGAGGATACGGCAATGGCGCTTTAGAAGGGTAACTGATTTGGTTTTTATCGCACTACGTCTCCTCAGAAACATTCTCGATGTTTTTGGAAACCTTTGAGGAGAACTTCAAACATCCGCTGATGTAAAATAATTTGTTCCACCGACCTAGCTTCCACATCAATGAAGAGGTGGAAGGATTTTTAATGCTGTTGTAGGGCTGTTTCTAATAGGTAGTTCTCCAATTGTCTTATGACCAATAAACTTCTCCAACTTTGGGTCTGATTATGTCTTGGTAGAACCAGTGAACCACTTTGGGAGACAGCCTTTAAAACTAACCGAAAGCCAAAATACGATCTTGTTTTTTTTGAAGAAAATGATTTCTGTCTTCTTGTAATTAACCAAAATACCAAACCATCATACCATTGATGGAAGAGGTGTCAAAATGGACTATTTATTGTTTTAGCCTAGAATCCATCTTGTAAAGTCGTCCGAAACCATTGAAAGTAAGTACATTTTAGAAAATATGTAAAAAAAAATCTTTGCCAACCTGTAAAATAACATTCAGACCAAAAAAATGTTGAGGTGGGCATTTCTAATTGTTTTTTTAAAAATTTATTCATTTAAAATACTTTAGAAAACGTTCAAATCAGTTTGGGTATAGTTTTTTCCACGAACTGATAAAACAATTTAAAAACTGTACTGTTCTTTTGCGAGCGTCATTTTGCAGTACAGTTGCAAAACGACGCTCTGATGTAACTGTAATATAGTCAAACAGATAATTTCAAAATGACTGCGCGTATAGTGATTACATTGCAAACAATTGCAACAGTTTTTTCTGTACGTTTTGACTGTAAGCGAACTGTACGCGTAGATCGGCCTTGTATAGATATTTAAAAAATATGAATATCAAAATGCCTAAAAGTAGAAAAATAGAAATAAATGAGTATTTGTTTTTGTTTTTTTAGGTCTTCCATTAGCACATCGGGCTGAAAGATTGAAACTTTTGTGGTTTTTTCACTGGAAATTCAGGGGTTATAGAGAAAAAGTAAGTACTACTTCTAAAAACAGGTCTAAGTATCCTAAAAAATGGTCAAACACTGTTTTACCATAACGTTAAATTTAAAAAATCTACACTGAAAATTAAAACTAGAATTCTTCCACAGTTGCACAATTTATTCAGTATTATATAAGGTTGTCAAAAAAGTCCTGCGGTATTTTCGCTAGGTGTCGTTGCAAGCGCGTTGTTCTAGTTGTATTCATCGCATCGGGTCATGTTATAGCTTGTTGAAAAGGAATTTACGCGCTAAAATAGTTTTTGACAGTTTGTTGTTTGGTTTAGTCGTTTGTGAGTTATAGCGTCGCAAACATGGATCAAAATAAATAGAAAATCCGGCATATTTTACAGTATACTACTACGACAAAGGCAAAAATGCATCTCAAGCCGCCAAAAAAAATTGTTCAGTTTGTGGACCTGATGCAGTTTACATTTCGGTCAGGAAGGTTCTGCTGTGTGTTTGGTGAGATTGGCAGGGAATCATTCACTATGAGCTGCTCCCCTATGGTCAAACGATCAATTCGAACATCTACTGCCAACAACTGGACCGCTTGAAGGCAGTACTTATGCAGAAGAGGACATTTTTGATCAACAGAGGCCGAATTTTCTTCCATCAGGACAACGCCAGACCACACACATCTTTGATGACGCGCCAGAAGCTCCAGGAGCTCGGATGGGAGGTCTTTTGCATCCACCGTATAGTCCGGACATGGCACCAAGTGATTACACCTGTTTCTGTCCATGGCGAATGAGCTTGGTAGTCGGAAGTTGGACACAAAAGAGGCCTGTGAAAATTTCCGAGTTTTTTTGCCAATAGGGAAGCGAGCTTCTATAAGATGATTGTAACCAATTTTATGAATAAATGAAAATTCAATAAAAATACCACAGGACTTTTATGACAACCTTATATAACGTTTAGTTTCTAACAACAAATCATGATAAGGTTAGAAATCTTACTAGGCATTTACGTTTAGTGCAACGTCATTTAAACGTTAGAAATGAGTAAGATTACCGTTATAAAATTTATAAATAAAATCTAAACAACGTTAGATTACAGGTATCTAACCGTTATCTAACATAATTGTGCTGTTTGGAAAATATGTAAAAAAAAATCTACTTGGCAAATTTGGATAATTTGAGTGTCTAAAAACTAAAAAGTATGTATGGATTTTTTCAATAACCTTTCGTATTTGTTATAAGAAACACGAATATATATTTTTATTAGAAAAAAAATAAAGGGCTTTTTAGAAATTATTTTGAAATTCATATTTGTTTTGAATTTAAAACTGTACCACTCATAAAAAATTTCATTACAAATATTCAGTATTATAATATGTTATATTATAATATATTATATTTTTATAATATATACTATATTCAGTATGTATTAGAGAGTTTTTCTCCCACGGTGCGACAGTGCGGTGCTGCTGACGGCGACTGATCTCGGCAGCGCATGGAAAAGAATGTTATTTTCGATTGTTTGGCCCACAATTTTTCCATTTCCGGAATTTGATTGAAATTGTCGATGCATATTGTGTTCATTATGCGCTGTGTCGCACACAAAACGATCGATGAGTAAAGCATATATGTATAAAGGGCAGAAGAGCGTTCCGCCGCAGTCCGGAGGCATTTGTAATACCGGAATGATGCTGCAAGGCATATATATATACTCATATGTTATATTATACATATATTATATATAGAGAGATAAAATATGCAAATATTTATATTATTTCCCAGAATACACATTTGCGCGTCACCGCCGAGGACACAACAATGCCGCAGCCACACACATGGATATATACATATATATACATATAAACGAGTATATATACATATTATATAATACATAATATCTAATGAAAATTGGATTTCCCATTTCACAGCAACCGCCGCACATTGGCGTAAACCGTAATATATATATATACAAATTTTTTTAATAGTAAAAAAATTAACCAAAAAATATTATTTTAAACTGTAGGATAATTATCCTTTAGATTCCTTTCCCGTAAATTCAGAGTTACATACAGTTTTGTTAAAAAATATAAGAGTCAGTATTATCAATTATCAATTAAATATTCTAAGATTTTGGCATTTAATTTTAGTGATGATGATAATAACGGGAAGTAAGGGGGACCGTATCAAAGAGACTATACCAGGACGTAGGGCACTGAGTGGGCCCATTGTTCTATAACCCGAATTAAAAAGATGGCCGACCTCCGGAACCTACCCGATTTCTTGACGAATTCCGCAATCTTACTAAGAGGAAGAAGGCAGAACGAGTTAAGGAAGATACTGTAGGAGTTAGACACTTCACATCTGAGGATTTTTTCGAACCTGCTTTCAGAAAAGTTTTTTTTAATGGAAGCAATTATGGTCCAAATATTCCACTGTGCGCCGCCTATGTATACATATATTTGAGTATGTATGTATTTCAATCAATACTATACAACATGTTCCATACGCATTAACCTGGACAATTTCATACGAATATATTAGTATATATATATAAACATGAGTGGGTTAGTCGGGACATGAATGTATGTATGTATGTGTGGTGTGTGGTAACGGTGTTACAATAATATATCCCGCACACACACAATTTGGGTCATACGGTATTAACGATATTTAGAGGACACGGTTGTGCATAATTGATGATCGCTCTATGGCTAATTTAATATTATTGTGGACATCAGATCGTACACACACACACACCCACACATACACTCACACAGTCACACATCGTTCGTCGGCAATGGCTGGCCGGAAAATGTTTCCGGAAAGCATTATTACGGATTACGGTATTCTCTTATGTATATTGTAGTAGAGGTTAGCTGAATAATTCAAAGTCTATAATTGATTCTTATAACTTTGATATCGATTATAATATCTATATAGAATTTAGCAAATATATATGCCAATCTTCTAGTGTCAATCAAAATGTTAGCATTCCACATATTATTGAACATAATTGCTTGTTTATGTTCACATTGTAATCGGAATTGAGGATCATTTAAATCAGTCTACCGGTTGTCAATAATATATAAATCGTTTTACTATTTTTGATTGATCAATGCATCGAATTATTTATTACGGAATTAATTATGATTATTTAATATATGATTTATACTGATAAATTCGTAATTCTCATTTTTGAGTTCAGTTTTTTATAGATGCATCTCAAAACTAAACTTTGTGAAATTAAAATAAATTAAATAAAATTAATTAAAAAGTCTTTATATATGAAAACTGGACGCAAATAAATAATATAAATTAGAACATGGAATTTTGGTGTCTAAAAATGCATAATATGCACCATATAATATACTAAAGAAATGCGTTAAACTTTACTAAAAAAATAATTAATTAATAAAATGAAAATAAACTAAAAAAAATTAATATATGTTGTAAAAAAACGAAATTGTTTTTAGACAAATTCTTTTAGACAAATTGTTTTGGACCAATAATCCGCGTATCAATTAATATATATATTTTTATGGTAAATAAATTATAGAATCCAACAAAATTATTCTTTGGTGACAATTTTGAATGTTTTTTGTACTTTGTACTTTTGTACTTTAGTGTACTTACTTGTTTGGAAACAATTTTTTTTTGTGAAAAATATAAAATATATATTATATATTTTTTTAGTATAAACAATTTAAAAAGAAAATAATTGGTGAGGTAAATTATGTCCTTTTAAAAACAGTCATTAAATCCATGGACATTATGTCTGCTTTAAAATGGACATAAAGTGCATTGGATATTATGTCCGCTTGAAGCAGACATAATTTCCATCAAAAAAGTTATATTAAATCCATCTATTTAGAAGAACGGACCTAAAAATATATACATTTAAAATATTCAAATTAAGCAAAATAAATTTTACTATTCTTTAGATTGAAAATTCGATCTGCTATATGTTAGTATCCTTAAAGACATGTTTTAATTGTACACAGCCAAATATGTGTTTACATTTTTATCCAGTCTCTAAATAATAAAATTTTCTGAAAATACCCTGTTAAACCAACAACTCATAATTGAATGTTGTTGTTCGTGAAAAATTTCAGATCAGTATATAAAAATGTTGATAAAGAAATTAAGTTTTGCAGTTTATAAGTCCGTTTCAATGCTGGAGCTTAGTAGGATTATTTGACGAGCAGAGTTTTGAGCCAAGATATATCCGCCAAACATATTAAATCACAAGCATTAGGCACATATGTTACTAGCGCCAATTGCAATTTTCAGATGATGAATGTCAGACAACGACTTTTTTTGCTATAAATCTCTAAAAATAACAAATAATATATATTTGTTTTATTTTTTAGAAGTTAAATGATATTCTTGTTTTTTGCTAGTCTTTTGCTTGTTTTTTTGCTAGTATTTTGCTGGTCTTTTGCGAAGCAATCCATAACTTTCTTTAAAATTCTCTGGTAAACTGAATTCTATTTGCGCCGCGCCTTAGCTTTTACTCATCTTTATATAAAGGACCTGTAGCTTTATATAAAGCAAATCAAAAATTGTAACTTTCTAAAAAGCAGCAGTAAAGTAAAGAGAAAGTGACACTTTTTAAAACCTCTTTCATCAAAGCAAATTAATAATTAAAACCTTTTAAAAAGCTACGATATAGTTAAAAAATGCATGTTTTTACAATTGTAACTTCTTAAAAATCAACGCTATAGTTATTATAAAGGTAACAAAGTACAAAAACATATTTTTTAGCAAAGTTAAGGCATAAACTTTATATAAAGTAAAAATAATTATGAAATATTGTTGCAGTTTATAGAAAGGTGCATAAAAGCCCAATTACAAGATGAATTACAGCAAATGAATACTTTAGTGGTGTGCCTGAAGAATGATATTAAAATAACAAGGTTCTATGACATGTTTTTAAAAAACATAATTTCAGATTGATCGGATAACATTTAAAAATTGCACAAGATCGTCAAAAAAAAAATGTATATTATTTGTATATTTTACTCTAATGCTTAAACAATAGACCATAATGTCCCAAATCGGACAAAAACACCTAACATTTTATTATATTTAGGTTAAGCGAACAACCTTTCAATATTGTTTTATTTAAAAATAAATAAATTTAACTTAAACACAAATATATATCTTTGCAACGTTTGCTTGTTTGTTTGTTTGATTCAATGCAATAATTACCTTTGAAATGTACACATTTCCAATTGCTCTGTTTGCATTCCATTGTTTTTAATTGTGTTAAATACTCAAGGGAAAGTACTCACTATTCGTATTTTATGCTCAAAACAATTGAATAAAATTGCAGCAATCTTTTAAAAGACATTTATCTGTATATAAAATAGCCTACTCTTTAAACATAAAACTTTTGTAAAGATAAGCGCCAAGTTTTGAATGTCTACTTTCACACCGTTGTGCTAGAGCCCAAATAAATAATATCTATATATACCTATAGCCTACAGGTATGTAAAATATACATAAGTACAAATATGTATTGTACATATTCCTCTTTTGAAAATGTACAATACAGCACACAATGCATAAACCGATAATATATACGAATACGTATATTTAACCATGTTCAACCGCAGAAAGTTTTCCATCAACTTTGAAATAATACATACTTTAATAGGTATAGTGGTACATATATAGTTGTACAGTACTATATATAGAATATACACATATACACATATAAACAGGTATACAACTAAATGTGTAAGTTAATTATAATTGGCAACTTGATAAAATGAACCAGCACCCCAGAGAATGCGACAGAGTGAGAGAAGAAACACATAAAGAAATAACGTAATTATTTAAAGTTGAAGTATAATACTATGGTATATATATATATATAAAAACAACCAACCAGTCAGTTATAGGGTTCGCAAGATTATATATATTTCCACAAAGGTGTACTAGCTTGAGCCGATCGCAAAAGTTTAGACGAGTGGCGGCGTCGGCGTCAACAAAATGAAACTTTTGCGCGAGTGTTCAATTACAGTGGAACGCAAAGGCGAATTTCTTTAAAAAAAAGTTTAGCCTTAAATTAAAGTGATGAATTTCAACACACTTAAATTCTACGCTGAAGTGGATTTCACAAATAGTTTCGACTTATTGCTATTTGGGAAAGCTCTAACTTTACGCACGTCAAAATCGGACGACCCAAAGGTCGAGAGCTTTTATGTTGGGATTGCAAATTGAAAACGTTCACAAAATAACATAGGGTAAACGAATATTATTATTTTGGATTAAATCACAATGAAAAGCTTAACGGCTTAACAAACATTTGCATTTGATAATGTCCGCTTACTATACTCACAAAATGCCAGTGGTATTCTACTAAATACGACAGAGTTTATAGAGCTTAAAAGCTATCGAAATATATATTATGCTTATCTTGAACGTGTTTTAGAGCTCTTTGGAGAGGTATATGAAAAGTTTTGATAATCTTTATAGGGGTATTCATAATTGTTATGATAAATTCAATTCATTTGCATTTACAATGTACTGGTACAGAATTGCGGTTTGGTATGTCTGGGAGGAATTAAATTTAATCTTTTACCTTTAAACGTTATGTATGAAACAAAATATTTAAATCTCAATTAATGGTATTCAACATTGCAATTCAACGGAAAAGGGAATGCTGGATGCAAACCCGAAAAGGAATGCGGAAAGGGAATATACAACAATTTAAGGGTAGGAGTTTCTACAAATATTTCAATATAATACATTCTAATACGGTCACCCATCCCAACATCAGTTACGACTAAATAGTGAGTTTAGAAATTATATTGTTTTGAATTCTTATGATAATTCGTGTTTTCCCATTTTGTCTTCTTAATTTTTTGGATATTTAAAAAAAAATGTTGTGTACGGTAGCATTTGTTGAACCGCTAATATTTTCAACGCGGTGAAAAGAGTTTTTTTTTAAACCTTTGTAGATATTATATGTACTGTCTCCACTAGCGCCATATAAGTAATATCCATAAACTCATACTAACTTGGCATGCTTTTAAATGGCTTAAGTTCTGTTGGAGCCATAACAAATTTGTAAATCACAATTACACGACTTTTAAATACAATTACATGGTGTCAGAATGTAAAAAATATTGTCTAATAACGTAAAATGGCTGAAGAACTGAGAATACAAGAGCTGGAAGCTCAATTGGCAAGAATTACTCTGTTTAAAGAGAGACTGAATTTGCGAAATCATTATGAGCCGCTGCCGCCGCGAGTGGACATCATTGAAGGTGACATAGCGGATAATATGAGGTTTTTCAAAGCAACGTGGTATAATTATGCTGTTGCTAGTGGTTTGTCTACAAGAACGGATAAAGAACAGATCGCAGTATTATTATCAGCAGTCGATGAGGAGTGTTATAAACACATAAGAAGATAAAGTGAACACATCTTGTGTTTTGAAAGCAATATAGCACTTTCTAATTTTAAATGTAAATAAACGGTATGAAAGAGCTATATTCAATATGGATGTCCAAGATCCAAGCGAAACAATCGACAGCTATGTAAGTCGATTAAAAAGTTATGCCAAAACCTGCACAATTTCACATATAAGTGCGACTGTGGAAAAGACTTATCTGAGGAGTTTATTCTTGATCGTTTGTGCATCTCCATCAACAATGTTAGGTTACGGGAACGATTGTATGACGATAACAAAATAACTTTGCAAAAGGCGGTAAGCAAGATCAAAGTTGCAGAAATGACACAGCGCCAATTACAAAGAACGAATATAAATATCGCAGCAATCGCGGCCGCTGTCTGGCGGAGTCCAGTTTTAAGTTTACAAGGGAATGTTCATATTGTGGAGATAAACCACACAACAATATGAGATACTGTGCAGCTTATGGAAAAAGTTGTAATTCCTGTGGCAGAAAAAATCATTTTGCTAATATGTGTTTTTCGAAGCGGAAAAACAGAAATGTAAAAGTAGCAACGATTCGTGCGACGAGGAGATGGTTTATACTTTCAGAAAAAGCAAAACAACAGGCGAGTATGTTGAAGATATTTTAACATCTGTTTATCACATGGTTGGAGATAATATTTTTAAATTGAAAAAACATTTAGACACATTGGCATCTTGCAGTGTTATTGGAATTGCTAACTTGAGAAAACTCTTGTGCCATAACAAACCAATGCTTCACAAAACTAACACAAGAATCATTGGATTTGGAAACAGCATCGTTAATCCACTCGGATATATTAATGTCCATAAAACACGCTTCGAGGTAGTCAAACAAAATCAACCACCATTGCTTTTGTATAGATCTTGCCGAAAGATGAAGCTAATAGAGGTATGTAATGCAATCGACTCAACGAAAGTACAAAACAGCAGCAAAAGGTATTATTAAAAGATATAGTTACGTGCTTGAAGGAATTGGTAAAGTTGATAATATTATATGTTTTGAAATCGACCTAAATGTAACACCGGTAATTCAAAAGCCTATACGAATTGCAACGGTATTAAAGAAGCAGCTTAAAGAACATATCGAAGACTTGTACAGAAAAGGAATTATTTCTAAGGTCGATATATAATATTCATACTAATTGGGTTAGTAATATTGTACTGGTTAATTGGAATGGAAAACTGCGTATTTGCATTGATCCGTGGATCTGATCAGAGCCTAGAAACGTGTAAACTACCAGATGCCTACGGTAGAGGAAATTATGCCTGAGCTAAGCAAGGCTAAGGTATTCTCAACGGTGGACGCACTAAAGGGTTTCTGGCAACTTCCTATTGATGAGAAGAGCAGTTACCTTACCACATTTTGGTCTCCCTTCGGTAGATATAGATGGAACCGAGTACCGTTTGGAATATCTCCAGCACCGAAATGTACCAAAAGGTACAACACGAAATTATTGATGGACTTAAAGGTGTAGAGTGTATTTGCGATGGCGTTTTTATTTACGGCTGCGGTGATACTTTGGATAAAGCTACGTTGGACCATAACCGAAAACTTGAAAAGCTTTTGCAGCGTATGTGTGAAAAGAATCCTCGACTCAACAAATTTAAAATAAAGTTATGTCAGTCCGAAGTAAATTTCTTTGAACATCTGTTAACAAACGAAGGAGTATAGCCAGATCCAGTAAAGATATCTGCCATTTCTAGGATGCCAGAACCCAAAGATGAAAAGGAAGTCCAGACAGTTTTAGGTATGATCACATATTTAACTCAGTTTTTGCCTAATTTATCAGAACCTCTTCGTCGAATCACAAAGGACAACTAAAATTTTGAGTGGACTGCCGAACAACAAGAAAGCCTCGTCCAGCTTAAAAAACTCGTCGTAGAAGTTCCCGTTCTGCAGTATTTCGACAGCGACAAATCCATCGTTTTACAATGTGATGCATCTAGTACAATCCTGGGAAGCGTACTACTTCAAGATGGTAAGCCAGTGTCTATTGCTTCAAGGACGTTAACGCAAACTGAGAAAAACTATGCGCAAATTGAAAAGGAGATGTTAGCAATTATTTTTGGGTGCATGCTTTGATCAATATATATTTGGGCGTTGATAACAGAGGCAATCAATATACAAGACGTTGCTGATGTCGGCACCCAAAAGGCTACAGCCAATGTTATTGGCGATGCAAAGGTATAGCTACACTATCGAGTTCGTTCCTAGAAAACAAATGCATATAGCAGACTCCTCTCCAGGCTACATTTAGAAGACAGCGAACACTTGAAGTTATCAAACATATTCATATTGTATATGCCGGATAAAAAGGAGATACCTTGTTACGGTCGACCATTACTCTGATTTGTTTGAACTCGATGAGCTGATCGATATGCAAGCTAAAACAATAGTGCAATGCTGCAAAAGAAATTTTGCTAGACATGGAGTTTCAAAATAATAAATACGGACAATGCAATTTCGAAATGAAGAATTTATGTTATTCTCATCAAATTGGGAGTTCAAGTTTTCGACCACGTCACCTTACCATCCCCAAGGCAGTGGAAAAGCTGAGTCTGCAGTCAAAGTAGCTAAACAGTTTAATTAAGAAAGCTTGCCATGAAAAACAAGTAATATTCAATTGGAGAAATACTTCCAATCAAATGAATAGTAGTATAGTGCAAATACTGTTTTCAAGAAGAACTAGGTGTTCACCCATTTTGCGAAAAGCTTGATCATTAGGGTGCATCGGTCAAAAAATTATAAAATTTCAAAAAGCAAATTAATAAAAAAAAAATAATAAAAAATTATTATTATTTTCTTGAACTGCCACAGAAAAGTTTTTCAAAATTAAAAAAGATATTAAAAACATTATTTTAATACTATTTTTCGCATTTGCTTTTTTAAAAACAAATTATAAAAGATAAATAATGGTAACAAACAAAAACATATATAACTTAATGGCATTAAAACATATTTAAATGATTTATATTATTTTTTAGAATTGAATAAAAGATTTTATTTGTGTTGAAGCTATTTTTTCATATGTTTTTCACATGTTTTCAATTTTTATTTTTATTTCTTCTCACTGATCTCGATGTAACTAATGCATAATTTTTATATATTTTTAAAATATAAAATTTACTTGTAAATACCAAAAACACTAAAACCCGCGGTGGCAGCTCAAAAAAAAACATATTTGTTTAAGCTAAGTCATTACGGAACTTTTGTGCTATTATGCGTTTTTAAATAACAATAAAAAATATTTTCAATATAAGACCGAGGAACCCCATTCATCATAGCCAATTTGTTGTGAATATATGTTTTTATTCGTTTCAATGATCCTATAAATCTTTAAAAAATTCAATGAGTCTCTACGCAAATTCCAAAATGTTTTGATCACATAAAAAATAGACAACAGCACAGTGGTGGTCGTTCTATATTTTTTTAAATACATCATACAAAATCCTAATCTAACATAAAAGCAAATTCTCTATACAACATATCTTATATGGTCATATCTTTCGAACTTGTACGAATATAATAAATTTATTAAATAACAACATAATTCACACAATTCGTATGCAAGATAAAGTATAACTTTAAATAATTAAATTCAAAGAGGACAGCCAACAAATTTCATTCAAACTAGAAACAAAACCAAAAGCTTTTGAAACAAACTCGACGAAATGCTAGATTTATTTCTCGCATTCATCCTCAAAAGACAGGTCCTTAAAAACTCACCAACACACAAATATCAAATACATATACCCTCTAAACCCCTAAACTCTCTCTATATATATTTATATATTAGCGCAGTGTGCTCAAAACTCATTTACCACCTGTCATCCCAGACAGATATAGTTCGGCTGCCACGCCACCCGAAACTCACCACTTACCAACCCCATCAACTTCAATTCACCAGCACACACAATCTTTCTTACAACATATTTATCTTGTACGAGCTTGGGCGTTTCCAAGAGCACTTTCCGACAATGAAGCAGAACTCTGAGTATTAAATCTATCTTGTAAATAGAGACATTATGTATCGTATACGAAGTGTCCCAGTACACACATCCTCTCATATCAGCTTATATATTATATATATATAGATATATTTATACTCATCCAGTACTTTTGTGGTAGTACCTCGTTGTTTAGGTTTACGGTGTCAAGGTGTCTTCTCGGTGTGTATGTATTTAGTAAGTGAATAAGATGTTTTATTGAAAATTCACTTCTCGACGTGTATACGAGTACAAGTGCATTACATTACATATACACTTGTATAAATCGCGAGCGTGTGAACAAAAGCTACCGAGGAACACACACACACACACACATTCATATATTTCCATTGCAAACAGACAATTCTGGAATTCTGGAGCAAAGCACTTAAGTAAATAGACGAACGTATGTGTATGTGTGTGTGTGCGTTAGTACAAGTGCGTTGTTAGTATGGGTATAGTGCACTCAAAAAGATGTATTGCTTTGATTGTACCGTTAAATTGTATATAAATTGAATTTGAGCTGCATTTCCACGAAGAGTCTTTTGTGTGGCATTCTCGGACGAATTCAGTATATAAACAAAATTTTACTGAATGCACAAGTGGCTATAGATGCTAGATAGAGATTAACGGACGCAAATAAACGCTCTCTGGCTAATCACTTAAGTAAATTACTAATTCTACTAATTCCCCGCATTATGTAGCAGAATTTAACCTTTCTCGATTCATGAATTTCCCTTTTGGAAAACATAATTTCGGAATCATTTATGCTTTGATTGTGTCCCACTTCAACAATTTCGTTTGGAGAATAGTTTTCCAAATTCTGACATCAAATGCATTGCTAATTTAATGCATATTACGAATATATATATAAGGAATTACGGAGTATATAGAGGGTTTATTATGTATATGTACTACACGATAATCATAACCGCATATGCACCATGTCTTTAGATTAACTAAACTATCGATTGACTGCAGAGTCTCACTTAGTTCAAGTTGGTGAAGCATTTATCCATACCTTCACCGCATATTCTCCACCTAAAGAACGATATTATATATACCTACTTGTTTTATTTACTACCCGATGAGTGTGGGTAAAACGATTAGGGGTGGAGAATGATGATGTATGTAAGCGTATGTATTTGTGTGCTCAACTGAGTATATGTATGTGTGTGTGTCTCTAGAAATTTCACGCAGCCAATGTTTGAGTATAATTAAGTTCACTTCGTCAGTTCATCTTCATTATAATGCTTTTAGCTTCTTGGCAAGCATTGAAATTATGAGTGGATTAAATATCGCGCACAAAACATTGCATACAGCTAATACAAATACTAAAACGCATATGCGTACATAATTATATAACTTATTTTTGAAATATTTAATGATATACATGCGATAATTAATCAGGCGAATTTATTTTTCAGACAATATAATGAGCATATGGGTTCTAGGCAGTTAAGAGAAACTTTTGTGCATTTTAGATAAATTAAAATTAACGAAGTTTTAATTTTAAATGAAAATATGTGCAAGTTAAATGGATCATGCATGTGTCTTCTGATTCAAATCCAGAAAAATGTATACTGAATAATGTATAACTTAGTATTTATATATACAAAAAAGAATAAAGAGATACATATATTTATAAAAATATATATTTATAAAATACATTAATTGAACTTATATGAATGCAATCAAAATTATAGTAAATGAGCAATTATACTATAGAAAAGAAATTAGGTTATGTTTTTGTAATGAACATATTTATGAGTCGAATTTGACGTGCCGAGTTTTTAGACCAGTTTTGAGATATTGTAATAACACTTATTTTAATAGTTTGAAGACGATAAAATCGCAAATATTCGTTAAAATGTATTAGGTAAACACTATTTTAGATTTTTATAATGTTTTTTACTATTTTACAAGCTTTTTATGGTAAAATAATTAAATAATATTTGAATTAAAAT
>JAAAKO020015417.1:0-16391 GCA_010015015.2 Bolitophila cinerea
TTCAACTATTTGAGCAGTTCGGTACTTTTTGTGCATATGTATTGGTCATTTCGGAGTTTTTATATACTGTGTATGTAAACGTCACGTGATCCAACAATAACCAATTACATAGCCTATTTTCATTTCGGTGCTTTTCACCGAAGCATGTTAATGTAACTCCGAACCTTGTGAAGACTCCAATACCCTTCGTTCCAATATGTGACGTTTGACATAAGGTATATAATAATAGAATGTGCGTATGTCAGTTTATTTCTATGAATGAAATATGGTTTACTGATCTCTGTACAGCCCATCGATGCATGCTAGGTATTTTGGTGTACAAGTAATGTTCCCTGTAATGCATTCCAGCGATTTGGAAACTCTAGAATTCTCAAAAATAATTTTATTCTACGTTGTTTTTGTTTTAAAAATGTCTGACGTCGTACACATATACCAACGAAATCAAAATATTTTACCACTACATACAAATTTTTATACATCTGTGTGAAATTTTGCATTAACATGTTAACATAACCTCATAATTACACTTGTTTGACAGATCGGTGTCCAAACCCCTTCACGAAAACAGCTCCTCTAGTGAGCATGAAGTATCCAAATTAAAGTACTATGAACGGCACTGCTGTTTTTGCTGTCAACCAGTGTCAACTGACACACCGCACCAAAAAATGTTGTCAATATTTTAATTGTCATATATTTTAAATCATTGGGTTTTCCATTTTCTATTTTGTACTTGTGGTCGCAGTCGCGATCAAATACATCATATATTCTCTGTGCTTTTGATCAATCAAAAATTGTATTACGGTTTTGGCAATCGGCATAAGTTTGTCCATAAGTAATTTATAAAAAACCTGTTTGTGTTTTTGCCTTTTTTCTTGTTATTTCAAGTGTATTTCTATTCAAAAAAAATAGTTTAGAAAAGGTTTTGATTTTGTAGAATACAAAACAGCCAGGATACTTATAGTTGAGTTGTATTCCCTGGCTGAACAACAAACAAACAAAAATATGGAACCTAGCAAAGCAACTTCAAAATTGTTTGTTCTTTCTGCAGTAGACACTAAGGATGATTTTGAAGAGGTATTATATACTATTTTAAAGTTTCAGTTAGGCAAGACGATATTGAGTAACAATAATATTATTTCATATCTTTACAGTCAAATTATAAGAAAAGGATCATACAATAGCCAGACATTTTTTTTATTAAATTTTATCTTGTTCAAAAAGAAAACAACTTAATATTTTTATTAAATTTTGGTTTAAACTTTAATAATAATAATGTTATAATAATTTCAATTGTGTTTGTTTACAGAAATACGAACGATGCTATTTCAACTATAAGCTAACATCGGATGGACTTACAAAAAAAGAATTACACGATCACTTATCTGGTATTATTGGAAAAGAAAAACAGCACGAAGATATTTCGCTTGGTCTTATATATCAAATTTTAATTGATCCAAGTGTAGCATCACATACATATAGCGATCTTACACTTCTTTCAAGAGATGGACTTAGTTTCGTTACTACTAATTTATCTATTCTGATTGCTGATAAATATCACAAGCTTACAGATATAGCAAGATCTCAGTTTTTGTGGTTGTTGAATGAGCTCATAAAAAATCAAGTGCCATGTGTGGACAACATTGTGTGGAACATTCTTCGTCAGGCTAATGGCGGTGATATATCTCAAAAAAATATAAACCTTATTGAAGGTCTTTTGGATATTCTAATTGAACATAGAGACTGGCTCGAAAAGTTTCCATTTTTAGTTGGAGCTGTTGTTTATACTTACGTTCGTCTAATAGAGGATCACAATAATTCCAATCTTACAAATTTACGCAATAAAGAGGTGACATTTATAATTTCTCTGATCAGAGATCGTTTTGTAGATGTTATTCCTTTAGGACGGGATTTTGTTCGGTAATTTATAATATTTGTGTAATACTTTTTCTTTTTTATTCAACTTTATGTATTTTTAGGCTTTTACAAAATGTGGCAAGAATACCGGAATTTAATCAACTCTGGAGTGATATTTTATTAAATCCAAAATCACTACACAACACATTTAGCGGAATTTGGCAGTTACTGCAAATCCGAACTAGCAGAAGATTTTTGCAATGTCGTTTAACACCTGAAATTGAAAGAAAAATACACTATTTTACAAGTAGTGTTAAATTTGGAACTCACAAACGATACCAAGACTGGTTTCAAGATAAATATTTTTCTACCCCAGAATCTCATAGTCTTCGGTCAGATTTGATACGGTTCATAATAAACGCAATTCATCCCACAAATGATATGCTTTGTTCAGATCTTATACCTAGATGGGCGATACTTGGGTGGTTAATAACTTCCTGTACCAATTCTTCTGCATTAGCAAACGCAAAACTTGCAATATTTTACGATTGGCTATTCTTTGATCCACTTAAAGACAATATTATGAATGTTGAACCTGGAATTTTAGTAATGTACCATTCTATACGAAACCATCCATTAGTAAGCAGTACATTATTGGATTTTTTATGTAGAATTATAAAAAACTTTTATCCTAAACATGAAGACACAATACGCAATGGTGTTTTTAATTCCCTTAGAAAAATATTGGAGAAACAGGTAATTTAATTAGGTTAAATACACAATATAATAATATAATAAATAAAATATAATTATTTTATTTAGGTGATTCCCGATTTACAACCTCTTTTCGAATCACCAAAATTAGACCAAGAACTCAAGGCGATGGTTCGGGAAAATTTTCGAGAATTTTGCGGTGGTACTACAACAACACATATTGATCATGAAATGACAACAGTTCAATATAATATTTCTGAAGAAGATAAGAATGTACAACAACCAAATACTCAGGAAGTAGATAAATTACTTTTTAAAACCGAAGATTTCAAAATAGAGGCAACATTTAGTGATGATGAAGAAACAAATGAAATCAACATAATCTGTGAAGAAACTGACGATGACGACGATTTACCGCTATCAAAGGTATGATATAAAATACATTTTAATTACGTAAAACTAAAAGAACTATTTTATTTTGAAATGTAGGTGCGATTGAAAGAAAAACCGTCTTCTGAAAGGGTTGAGTTACCTGTTTCAATTTCTGATTCCTTTGAGAATTTTGTATCAAACAAAACAACAGCAACATTTGAATTGTTTCTGAATGATCTTAGAATGTGCGGAGTATTAAATACTGATCAAGAAAACTATATTGTCGAAAATATGGTGTTTTATTTAAAATTTTCAACTTTAAATAAGCCTATATTCCCGGAATCCAAAAGTGATGAGAAACTTTTATTACAGAGTATTAGTTATCCATTGTTTGTACTGTTTAAGATAATGAATCAATATGAAGAGAAAATGAAGAAAAACTTTCAAAACATTTTGAAAGTTGTATTTAAAAAGATACCGAATGCGGGTCATTTTTTGTTATACTTTTTAAAAGTTAATACAAAAATAATTACAAAGAAAAACACAAACACAAATTTGATTTTTAAATCAAGTGTGTACAAACTTTATTGCGAATACCTACAAGAAGATTTACAATCAGCTCTTTCAAAAGATCTTGAGAAACTAGAAAATGAAAGTCCTAATATGTTTTTATGGATAATACCAGACATCTTTCGAGAATTTAAACCTTACATGGTAAACAACATTACTGTAATTCACACGTTAGTAAGTTGTGTTGACGCAAAAGGTTTGCGTGATCTAATTTATAGCGTAACGCAAGGAAAACTAATCATTTTTAAAAATGATGGTATTCTAGACTGTCTGAAGGAAAGTTTGGATTTTGAAACATTTGAACAGTTTTGTTTGTGGCAACTAGTTCAAGCACATGACTTACCAATTCAGGGTTTCCAGGTATGTTTACAGTTATAATACATATTATTTTTATAAAATATTTGTTATTTTTAAGGAAATAATACCTGAACTTGAACCGGCTACGCATGCTGAAGCACTCACTTGTATGCTCCTCATATTGAAAACTGAAAAACCATCTACGGAACTTATTCGTCTTCTATTGAGCAGAGAGATAAAAAGTCGCGGAGATCCATTTGTAACATCAGTCTTAAGGTATTAATTCGTATTGGTATAAAAATTGTTCTTTTATTTTCTATATAATTGTTTTGTTTTAAAGATATTGGTGCCAGGAATCCGAAGAACAATTGTCCGAAATTATCGCCAGCTTGCTCACAATGAAGTATCCGAACAATTCACCTAACAAAAGAAAAAGGTCAAATAAAAGTAGCAATACTTTAAATGTCACGCCTTCATCGGAACAAGTAATAACGTATTTAAATGTATTTTACTATGTTTAATTGACATTATATTGTAGCTATTAAATCATTTGGAACATTTTCGAAGAAGCTGTAGACATGGAAATGGAACAGGTACCGGTTTGTACGTACAAGATTCTATGCAAAGAGCTCTTCAACAGGCATTCTCACACAGCATAGACAGTATAAAGGTAAATCTATCACGATTTACCTGCCTTGCTATTGTGTGATTCTATATCGCATTTTTTGACATTTCTCATACAAATATTTCAAAAAGTGTGCGATAATATCCACAGAATAGCAAAGCTGAATATTATAAATTATATTATAATTTAACAAATTACTAATTAATATATTAATAATTAAATCATTACATTTATATTTTCAGAAGCAATTTAGTGATCTTTTTGCTTTGGCTGCTGAAGATGACACAAGCGGTATAGGCAGAAGAGGTACCAGTGGTAGAGGCAGAAAACTTCCGGCCAATAAAAAAGATTTGAGTGGTAATAGCAATAAGAAGGTCAACGATCACTCAAACAGCATGTTTTCAAGTGATGGCGCCTCTAGTGATGAGGTATGTTAATATATTTTTGTTTAAAAATATTTAATAATAATAATATATAATATACAGGATTCATTTGCTGTAGCAAAAACCAACAAGAGACGTAAAAAACTTACAAGTGATTCTGATTGAGTAGCACACATTTTAGTTCGTTAAAAGTTGTCAACAAAATATATTTATATAAAAAAAGTAATACACAATACACATACATAGAATGAATGATTCAATGTCTTAAGTATAATATTTTTTGGACGAAATTTAATAAATATGCTGTTGCAATAGTTTTTTTTTCTTCTCCAACGCTACCCAATCTACTACTCCCAGATAGTAATTAGATCCATAACCATATATTGGATATTTTCAATACCCCCACTACATATGTAATTTGTTAAAAAGTGTAAATCATTAATGTACAGCAAGTTTTATGTTTAGGATGTGAAGAGCCTTTGTTAAACAATCTGCTGAAATTTTTTCGGTTTGTGTATGTATAATAAACTGTATGTTACCATCGTATACGTGATTTCGTATAAAATGATGACGAATGTCGATGTGTTTAGTTAGTGGATGAAATGACGTCGACTTCTCGTTCAATGAAGGTGCTGACTTGTTATCGCCATATAATATAATTTGCTCAATTTTCAAAAACGCAGAACGCACCAAAATTGTCATATATTGCCTCTTGCGTTGCTGAGGACATCGCCATATATTCGGCGTATGTGGTCAAAAGCGCAACTGTTGGTTGGTTTTTTAAATTCCAAGTTATTGCTCCACCTTGTAACAGAAAACATAGCCTGTTACTGATCGTCTGTCTATAGTATCTCCAGTCCAATCCGCGTCACAGAATCCATGCAGTATATTTTTGTCATCCCTCCGATAGGTCAATTTTGCATCCATCGTTCCTTGCAGGTAACGCATGATGCGAAACGACTTATCATATTTACTGCGTACTGAATGTCTGGTCGGGTCACTTGTTCAACAAAGAGTTAACTACCTACTGCCTCTTAATACGGAATCTGTGGCATATCCTCTTTATCTGCAGTGTTGCTGGGTGCCATCTCACAATAATTAGTATCTTATTATTTTCGAAAAGATTTATTCCGACAATAATCATTGCTAATAATCCCAATTTCTCGTTCCATACACGGCTATAGCTTGTTTTAATCTGTACAAGGATTTCTTCAACAAACATACTTGCGATGTCTTAGCATAATCAATTCCTTTTCGTTGTGAACACCCTTGATTGCAACGAACCTTCTTTCATTGGACCGCACAAATCAGAGTGCACTATAGTTCTAAAACGGATGATGTTTTGGTTGGACTCTGTTTGAAAGGTAATCGTGCGTAATCACCAAAGCACACATATTTCAAATTTTCCTAGAAGACCTTCTTCAAATTCTACTTCATTTACCATCATATTGTTACGCACCATCTTTATTGTTTCCAGTCCAGCATGCCCAAGACGTCTATGCCACAGCAATTGTGAACAATCATTCTTTTTCGTATATGAGATTGTGAAGTTGCCATATCAATATTGTACTTTTACTTCAGAAGCAGTAATTTGCTACTTCTTCATCATTATCATTCGTTATCCAGCATCGCTTTCCAGCAAATTTAAATTGCAAACATTTCGAAGTTAACTGCGACTTAGGGACAACAAGTTTGCACAAATATCCAATCCAAAACCAATAGAACATTTGTCACTTTGATCATGTTTGTTCCTGATGAAATTTAAAGTTGCATCCTGACATCTCCAAAGCTCTAATTTTTTAAACTTCTACTATCAGCCACTGTGACCGCGTTTGACATTGATTTTCGCACTTCACATAAAAGTTCCTTCTGGAAAGTCATATTGAAGTTCCGGAATCTAAGTACCAATCAGATCATCGTATAACAACTATAGTTGGTTTCAGAACGTTTTCCTCCATCCCGCCACCATAATTATTAATAATTAATAATTTCTGTGTATTGGCTCCTATTTTATTGACTTAGTCCTCCATTGATTCGCAACTCTCCACTTTTGTAGATAACAAAATTCGCAGTAAACCAATCCGTTTTTGTACACCAGTCTTCAAAGCTTGTCTCAAACACCTTTGGAGGTTTTCTCATCCTGTATATGGACATAATTCACAGGATCTACCATAAGAATTAAACGTGCTTTTGCTTTTTTATTTAAAATCAATTTCTTGGATGCGTCTGGTTCATTCTCTTCACCAGTCACGACTGACAGCAAACTTCCATGTATTATAATCTTCTTAACCTTTTAAACATAATCTCGGCAATCCACCATTTGAACAAATTTGTATATACACAAACTATAATATTACTTTTCAATAACAATCCCTTAAAACATTTACTTGGGTTCCTGGGCCCATAATCTATTGGAATTTAAATTAAAGCCAGGAATGTTTTATTGGAATGAACATTTCATTTTCATTTTATAACAATTGCATATTTTATATGTTCCTGTGTTTATATATTTCAATACAACTCTACATATTTTCAATATTATTTAAACTTCAAAAACTTCGCTTTCCCATTGAAATCCGTCAAAGTGCACGAAATTGTCCATCACTTTTACACTTCTTCTGCCAGAGTTGACTCTGGTTTTTATTCTACCAGTTAACTTTTAAAGATAGTACTGCTGGGATCCGCATCAATGCTTTGTACAGATTTTTTCAAAAGCAATATTACAAAAGGGTCGCATTGACAAAGGGTTCAGAGAGTATGTCTCTTACTCACATTTGATTTAACATGACGAAGAATAATATCTTCAGAAACCATAAATAAATAAATGTTTTTTTAACTACATTATACGAAATTCCAAACATCTTTATTTTTAAGTAAACAAAACATCAATTAGAAATATTTTTGTAAAGATTCCCCAAGAACGGTTTCCAATTCTCGGATGCATAATTGACAACCTTTTTCGACGGTAGTGTTCTCGTCCTCCATCAATTCGGCCAAAAAAGGAATTGTCTCTGGTAAAAGTGGTTGGAAATCGTCGCCAAGCTTTTTAGCAACTTCCACACACGCTGTCAATGCAAATAGTCTGCGCAAAAAAAAAAACAATAATAATAACGTCTCAAAAGTTACTTAAATTACCTAATGATAATAATAATAATAATTAAATTACCTAATTTTTGAATTATTGCTTCTTGTTTTTAGCAATATCTGGTAGTTAAGTTGCTTCCACATGCTGTCCTCATTTGCAGCCTTGGCGAGCTGTGACAAACACGCAGAAATCAATTGTTGCAACTGCGGGCTATCCAATACAATTGTGTTTTCCAATTGATTTACTAAAGGTTGTAAAAGTACATCAAAGCGATGAATATTTACGAATCCTTGACTGTCGTGCAAAAATATATAAAACAAAGTCTGAATAATACTTTCTAATAGCACTTCACATTTAGATACCGGAAACGGTAAAACAATATCTTCATTGTTTATACATTTCTGCAACAAATCAGCGGCTACTTGTATGAAGTCACTGGCAAACAAAACAAACAATGACTTCAGAGATTTTGCTACTTTGGACGAAAGTCTGAAATAAATATATATATATATAGTATATAATTGTATAATTTAAAACTTTTTTTAAATTTAAAAAATAAATTACCTGAAAAACGTAATCGCACTATCAAAAGATGAATTATCCTTAATAGCCCAGTCATGAACTTTGTAGTATAATGGTCTAAAGGAGCTTTCCGATAATTTCAAAATTAAACCAATAAAAGCCTTAATGGTGTGGTCTTCTTGATCATCAATTATATTATTCTCCACATTAATAGAGTTTGTTCTAAGCTGTAAAGCGTTTATGAAGAAAGCTGAAAGTTCCGTTTGGTAAGGTGCGATATCGGAACCGTTAACATGTTCAAGACTTTCCAGAAGAAGTTGCATCAATGGCCCGATTGCAGTGTATTCTTTATCTTCAATCAGCTTCTTGTAACTATGGTCGATAGATGGTACTAGCAATCTCAAAGGTACCAAAACTGCCATTTTCTTCCAAATCGCATCTAATTTAGTTGTAACCACTTGATTATCTTTAGAAGTGTTTGCAAGCTTTGCAGAGATCTGGGATAAAGC
This sequence comes from Bolitophila cinerea, assembly GCA_010015015.2. Lineage (NCBI taxonomy): Eukaryota > Metazoa > Arthropoda > Insecta > Diptera > Mycetophilidae > Bolitophila > Bolitophila cinerea. Next base: position 8,932 of record JAAAKO020015417.1, read on the forward strand.
TACTATCGTGTTCACCAGATATGGACTCAAAAAAAGCGGAAGAGTCTCAAATAGCTTGAAATATGCAGTTAGGATTGGCGATAAAACTGCTGTTATATTAATAATTTGTTTTTGTAGAATTTTTCCCAAAGCTGGCATAAAAATCGATATATATGAAATTGAATGAGCCCTTAGGTTTGAGCAAATTTCAGCTAAACAAAGTACTAGTTGGGCCACAATATATAACGGAATTTCATCTGTGTTCTTAATAGTTGACGAGATTTTCTCCAAAAGTGGAGTAAATTCCAAAGGATATTCTTTAGCCATTGATATTGAAAGTAACTTCACAGTTATTAATGCATGTTGTTGCAAAGCTATATTGTCAATATTGGAAGCATCTTTAATAAGTTTTGATTCATCCGTAATTGAATCTATTATATAAGAAAGTGGAGCTAAAAATAAAAATTAAAAAATTATAATTTAAAATATTTTAAATTAAAATCATAACCTACCGATTAACATAAGTAAACTTGGTTTGTCACTATCGATAAAGTAATCACTTAGATGCAGTTTGGTATTAAGCATTTCCAATGCCTTTTTACGAACCTCAGCAGTATTTTTCAACAGACCTCCAACAACCCGAATAAGCATATCTGGTGATAATAATGCCAAAAGTTGTTCTAAAATATCGTAACAATTCAGCAAAATAAAACTTCTCCAATATTTTGTTTCATTTTTTTCGGCTATAAGTTTAACTTTTTTCAGATACTCCAAAATACTGATTATAATCTTCTTAAATAATGGCTTTAAATTCAGGTTTTCTATTTCACTTAGTGCAGCAATTTTGGTAACAAACTCAGAAGCACTTCCTGTTTGACGAATAATAAACTGCAAAGTAGTGTACCGAAAGTGTCTCAGCAATCGGTCGTTGAAATTTTTTATATTAAAAATACAGGTATCCGTTATGTCGACATCCATTTTATTGGTTTGACTCTGTTCAATGTTTGTGGGTTGTTTGTGCCAGAACTCAATCAATTGTGAACATGTTTCAAGACCAATGTCACTTCCAAATCGGTTTAATAAATCCACAGCAAAGACAAGTCGTTGATTTTCATCGGCATCTTGTTTGCCAGTTTTCTTTAAAGTAATACTCTCTTTCTCAAAATTTCGGACATGTGACTCAAATAACACTAACAAGAACATCCATAGGTATTCACGTGCATCCAATGTGGTCAACAGATCTTCAAATAGTCGAAGACGACGGTGCTCTGGAACGTCTAAAACTATATCTGCAAAAACTCGTAGAACAGGTATAACCAGTGCGTGCTGTTCTCCCAAAGTACGATTCTCACTGGATTTAATCAATGTAGGTATAACTGATTTTATAATGTTCGAAATTATTTGATAAGTGTAGGCATCATCTCGTCGAACAACTGTGTATCCCATAAATGTGAAAATATCCATCATGTTAAGTAAAACCAATTCTGGTATCATAGCTGCCGTGTGACTAAGTAATTGCAGGGCATGATGATGTGTCTGTGGGTTTTGTGTTCCACGAATGCATTGGACAACTAAATCAATTTTAAAAACCTTGTCAGGCAGTAGTTCTCGTTTGGCCACACCGGTTGGTGATATTTTTTGACAACAATGTAATGTACAAGATAGAATTAATTGTTTTGTGTATTCCATTGATGACTGATCATCACAGTTCAAGCAAAGTTTAAGTAATGAAAAGAGACTTGAAATAACGACGTGAGCATTAGTAAGTTTTTTTTTATTTTGTAAATACTCGAGCCATGCTATGCCACACTTCCACTTTTCTGAGTTTAGCAATTCTGTTGATATAAGAACGTGTGTTTTTTCTTTACTTGCCACTCCTCTTCTGGTATGCATTTCTGATCTATTATCTAATCGCAACATTTCTGTAAATGGTTCCAGGCATTCGTTTGCATCAAGTTTTATTTTTTTGAGTAATGAAGAAGCACTTGATGTTACTTGAGTATTTTCGCTGAATGCACATGATCTAACAATGGCGTTTAAAACTAGGGTTTTCTCAGCATTTCCCAAATTATCAAATTGTATTGATTCAAATATACCCATCGCAACTAAAGACACGGATACAGGTTTTTGATCGATTATTAACATTAAGTTATGTGTGGCTAAAGATTTTAAAACCACTTTAAGGCAGACACTTGAGCTAGTCAACGCCGAAATTGTATTTTCATTGAATCTAAACAAAAATCGTTTTATAATCATGGACTCGTATTTATTCAAGCTTGATGGAACTTGTGTTTTTTGATTTGATGAGACTAATATTTGATATACTGAGTCTGCAATTTGTCGAACAATTCGACCGTTGTTTATGTGTCTTAACATATCCATTAAAGATGCACGTATAATAATCTGTTCACTAGAGTTTGCTATTACTCTGAAAAATTCATCTTGTAGCTCATTCATTTTTTTTGTATCTGTAGAAGATTTAGTTGTTGTAAAAATGTTAAACATGACTAAAGCTAACTGGTATTCATCTGAAATCAATTCTTCTTTACGTAAAAACAATCCGTTTAACAGAATTATATGATTATTTTTCAATGTATTTATAGTAGTTAATATTCCAACTGTCTCGATAGCCACTTTTCGTATAGCATTGGTTTTAGAGCACAGTGCACATAATATGCAAACCAGTGAATTCATTGATAATTTAATTTCTTTTTTATCTTTCATTTGGATCAACATTGCGTTAAAAAGACGCATAGCTCTTATTTGCATTGTTAAATTAATTGTAACAAAGCCTTTTTTCTTGGAGTCTGTATCAATTAAATGTGCCATGAAAAAGTTTGTCATGAACTCAATTTTGTACTCAATGGTCGGGAAAATATGTTCAAAAAATTCTTTCAATTTTTCATTGTACAATTCTGATTCTTGTTTCTTGTCGGAAATGATTCCTTTAATCAAAATATCAAATATTTGAATAATTAATGATAGAGAACCGTCTTGGGTTACAAAGTTAAATTTTTCTCCATCAGTAACGTCTGAAAAATCAGTATATTGATATATTGTTTTTAAACACTCCAGTATGGTTTGAATTGGCAAAACATCATTGCGGACACAATAACTACCCATCCGTATCGATGCGTTAGTTGCTACTGACAGCTTGGATTTTAGTATATCATTTAATTTCAAGACAAGATTTACAATTTCGCTAGCCACACTCTGACTGCATTTGTTTTCTAATGAGTTCGATAACAATAGTATACCATAATACGCATTCCGAACGTTTATCTGGTCATCTGGTATATCTTGTATTGTTTTGATTATGTCAACTACATTTGGTAATCCATTTTTTTTTGAAAATGTATGCTCAACATGTGAAACTACAGCTTTTGCTTGTGTAAAATTATTTTTGCATTTCGCAATAAATACAAGTGAGTTGGCTCCTTTTGATGCTAGAATACATTGAGTAAGATTAACTTCGCTATCTTCTTGAGGAAATAAGAAAGGCATGATTGCGAGGAAAATTTTGTTTGAATTATGTTGATTCAATACAAGAGCAGAGGTTATATGCGTCAGTGCTTCTTTTGCAACGTGATTCCAAACAGATAGTTTACAAATACATTTGTTTAACACGTACAGAAGTTTTTCGGTAAAAAAGTCGAGGCCAACCAATTTAATCAAAATTGCAGTATCAAACTTAAGCGTCTCGTATACAACTAATTGACTTTCATCCATTAGCCTTTCACTTATACTATCTTTCAATAGATCCTTGCTATCATCAGAAAAACTTAATTTGTTGAAATTCTTTACCAAAAATCTCACAGCTTTAATGCGATATTGGACATTGTAGTGATATATATTTTCAAAAATATTTGCACCATCTTCTGAGCATGCGGCTCTGAACAGAAATCCTATAGGAATTTAAATATTCTTAAAAAATTAATATTATAATTATATTTGATTTTAATTACCTAACACCGTTTTAAGAGATTTCTTTTTATTGTGAGAAATGTTCGTTTGATCCTGCATTATCTCCTTAGTTATCTTGTCTACCACATCCGGATATTGTCGCTCAAGATTTTTCAGTAGATCCGAGTACCAAACAGAAACATCCAGATTATTTTCATCTAAACCAATTTCGTCATCATCGTCTGATTCAATGGTAATGACTTCTGATTTTCGTTTATCTACCAATATATATGCTTCCAAAATACATCTAAAAATATATACATAATACACTAATTAGTATTTTGTTGTTGTTTGTAAAATATAATTGAATTATATATTATTAAATAAAACTTACCGCACAACAAGATCAGCATCGTTGGATGTAAATTTTATTTGTTGCAACAACTCCTCACAAAATGATTTGCATGTTTTCCAAGTTTCGTTTTTTAACTGGACATTTTTAAGGGATAATGAAATTAATGGTAAATAGAAAGGAAGTATATTAATTCCAATGTTATACAGCTTTCCAATTGTTGATGGTATCCAATTACTACCAATTATTGCATTAAACGAATCGGACTCAATTTGTTTTAAATTCTCTTGTTGCGTTTGGTAAATTAATACCAACAAAATAACTGTATCCACTTGCAGATTTGGGTGAACTATCTTGGTAAGTCTATCAATGACCGAATTTAGAAACTTAACAGATAGTACTGTCTTAGAAACCAGTTGTCCTAGAATCATTAGAGATGATGCACAAAAATCAACAACTTGTGATTTAAGTCCTTTGGAAACACTTGCAAAAATGTTGGATATTATAGATTCTGTAACTGGGTAGATTTTTAGTACTCCCAAAACTGTGGTGCAATAGAATCCAAATATAGCTTGAAGAGTATACGCTCTAACACCTAACTCTCGAACAGCATCCAATGTTGAAGAGCAGATAAATTTTAATAAAAACCGATCACTTGATGCTTGTGCCAACAAATATTGTTTAGATAACTGAACTCCGGGTTTTTGGATACTTTCAATCCAATTCCATTTGTCTTTCTTGTCTTTCAATTTTAAAATTTGAACACATTTTACAAACATTTGCGTTTCATGATACGGCAAAATTAAAAACATAAATGCATCCTTGTTGTACTCGTGAATGTGGAATCGTCGTATAAGCCACTCTAAGCACTTATGCGCTGGCTGTAATTGGAAGTACGGCGAAAGTTGGTATATAAATTTTTGGATTGTTCGATTTATGTGCTGATTTGTCTCAGATGACTCAACGGCACGTTCTACGTCTTTAGACGATCGATCAAACAACGTTTCTTCAAATTGTTGAAAAATTGGATTTAAAGATATTAAATCATGAAGTCCGCTCAGACCAATGTCAAAAATAGTTTCACGATCTTTAGTAGCTGCTTCCTTCGAGTCAAATAAAATTGATGCTCGTTGCTTGCTGTCCAGTAATAATGCTGTTTGCGGTGTTGCAAGACGCTTTAATTGATCCGCGAGAGAAGTTGCCATTTCACTTTATTATTTAACAAATTTAAAAATTCAAATATGTAAAAACAAGCAAAACACGTGCGTATTCAAGAACAAGTCCAAAAATACATTGAACCTAACCTAAGTAAAAAGCTAATTTACTTCAAAGTGGCAAACGTCATTTATCCATTTCCAACAAACCGCTTTGACTGACACCTACATTAAAAACAAAACACTCACAAACTAAGTTGCGTTCTGTAAGTAAACTAACCGATTCTGGCACCGTTTTCTAACTCAGCGCTTCCACGAGACTTAAACAAATATGCAAAAAAAATAAAATTGTTGTAATTTAGATTAGGAATTGTTTTGAATTTTTTATTATTTTTAGAGAAGTGTGTATATGTTACCTAGGACGCACACTCCACTCTTGACTGACATCAAATCATTTTGATTTTGACTGTTTGACACATTTCAAATGCTATATATAAATTATATATATATATATATATAAATTGTAACGGGAACAACTTCGTCAGTGAGGAGCTTCGCAAAAATATGACACGCCAGCCGGCTTTTTAGGGCCCGCATTTACCATGCCTGGCTAGGACTTCAACGGTTCGGCAAGATGCCTCTCCAGTGATTTTTCCGAAAACAAGACATTCAGTACCAATTCATATCTAACATAGGTAGATCTATTTGTGTTAGGACAAATGGTGTTTTTTCTGAATACAAACAATTTTTTTCTGGAGTACCACAGGGGTCTATTCTAGGTCCTATATTGTTTTCCCTTTATATAAATGATTTGCCTTCTGTCCAAAAGAATTCGTCCTCCCATTTATTTGCAGACGACGTCTAAATTTATAGAAATTCTTCTGTGAATGGGCACAGTGAAATCGACTTGATTTAAATATATCAAAAACACATAATTTTTACTTTTCTGAAAACAATATATGTCTGAGAGGCAAAAATCTATCCCATTCATTAAAAAGGTTAGAGCTAGGGATAATAATGAATACCACATTAACTTGTGATAATCATTTCGGTCATATTTGCGCTATGGTTTTTGGTACGCTCTACGTAGCTTATATTTAGTAAAAGACTACTTAACAACGCTTAGAATAAAATAAATAAAAGCATTGATTATTCCACACTTTATGTATGGAAACGTCATTTTCTCTGTGTAGTGTTTCGTGCAGGTGTAAACTAGAAATGTGTTTTACTTTTAATTCATACACCCGCTTTATATTTAGACTTAGAAAATTTAGAAATCTATTCTTGGTTGTGAGTTGTGACTTCTGACTTGTTCACCTACTACAATTTGCGTTTAGCTGTTTTTACTTTTAAAATCTTAAGTTCTACTAAACCTCTTGTATTACGCGTACTAGAGACCTTATAATACCAACCCATGCTACTACTACAGAAGGTAAACCAGTTTCGCCTTGTTCTGCGCATGACGTCACAGTGCGACGAGATTATTATGCTCGCATATAATGTACATGAAAATTAGGTATTGTAGCATCTATTTTAATATGAATTATTATAGGAACTGGTAAAATGTTATGATGCAGTTATTTTTTGCAAAAATCACTCAATCTATAAACATAAAAAAATCACCCTTTTATTCTAAACAAGGGGTTTCCCCGTACACGACTAGACTATCCATAACCACTTATTGAAAATATATACTCTAACTAGAGCCAATAACATTTCCCCCTTTTGCCCAAATAAGGGATTCCCGATGCAAAATTTGATCCTCCCCAACCCCATTTTGGGAGATAGGAGGTAAAATGTAATGATGCATTTATTTTTCTAAAAAAACATTTATTTGAACCTATTTTTTATTTTATTGGTTTTTATTTAAATAAATAAGTTTAATACAAAACTAAAAGCCACTTAAAAAGAGTTGGGGGCTCTGGGTTGCGATTTTGTACTCAAATTTGAGTAGCTAGCGTGTCATTTTTAGCTACTCATTTGGAACGCACTCTAGATATTTTTAAACGCACTCTTGTGTATTGTACGTGCGTTGCAATGCGTTGTCAAGCTACTATTTTCTGTCACAACAT
>JAAAKO020015428.1:0-16388 GCA_010015015.2 Bolitophila cinerea
TCGCGATTGTCGAAAAGAGGTAAAGTCAGAAATTTTAATTAAACAATTAATTGATTCCAGCCATTTTAACATAAAATGCTCTTCTGTGCTTCATAACTAGGGCATCCAAAATTATGATTGCATGTTTTTTTAAACGTTAAGTCATTATTTCGTTTTCACTTTAATGTGACAGACAATCATAGATTACAAAATGTCTTAGCAATGGCTTTTTCGAACTTCGTACGATGTCATGCAATTGTCCAGAGCTTCTCACCAAAAAAATTGTGAAATTAAATCTGTGACAATACTCTTTAACGAGTTACAAAGTGTTTCTTTTGTCCGATAAGAAAAATAGCATTTTAATACTCCAATAAGATATTTAATGAAACTTTTGGCTAAGCAAGATCAATTATTACGATAACTTGCCCGACGATATTAACGTAAAATAAAATCTTTTCTTTCTGATATAAAGCTAACTAGATAGATTTTTTTCTTCCCAAAATCCATCACTTTTTGCCAGTAACACTTTGCTGATGCCTCAAATAATACATATACTGCTGTAGTTAGTAATCTTATCGATCTTAAGGAGACCAGTTGTAATTATTTTGCACACGTCCAAGACTGCAGTTGATACAATTCAAACCCTATTCATGCCGAAAGTAGTGCTATGTAGAGCTTGGCTGGTTTTAAAATGCTAAAAGCAGTATAAAGGCACTATACGCATAGAGCAGATGCAAAGTTTTTATGCTTTTAGTGATTCCATAATTGTCCTCTCTTTGGTTGGCTCCAAAGACATCCTAAACAACTCAAAACGGTTACGGATTTTTTTTCTTCTTATTCCTAATCTACTTAATATGCTCTTTCTGGTACCGTTAACCAAATTTTCTTACGATGATTGGTTGTTTCAAAATAATATATATAAATATATATATTTTAATAAAAAAAGTGTTACTCTCAATGTCCTTATTGGTATCCTAAATGAGATTGACTTCTATACCCTATAAATCTTATGCCGACGACATTACTATTATCCTCTCAGAAATTATTCTAAAAAGACCTGGAACACACTAACCAAAGTTATTAACTTATTTTTGCAACTGGTTCTGCTTAGCCATAATTACATATCTCGCATTCTACGCTTTTATTGTGTGGTGGCAGAGACCAAAGAAGGTATTGGCCATAAGGCAATTAGATAAATTGCAACGACTGGATTGAATTATGACATATCCATTGCCATAATAACCAGACCCATCACATCTGCTTTGGAAGTTTTTTGGGCCTGCCATCAATGCATCTCATCATCAAGTCAGAATGTAGGTCGTCTGTTAAAAGTCCTTATCAAAGTGCCAAGCCTCCATATGAAGAGAGACCATAACTCTTAAGGGTTTAGTAAAAGGGGGAGGATTAAAGTCACAAAGTGTTTGGATAGGCCTGAAGGTGCGGGAAAAGTGTCAAGTGATCCAATCCTACAAGAATCCCCTTGACTCGCTCCGCCTTCTTCCTCTTAGTAAGATTGCGTATTTCGTCAAGAGATCGGGTAGGTTCGGGTGGCGCTGGAAACCACATCTAGTGTTTACAAACATAAGAATTTCATTGAAAATGGTGGGATGACATAAAGCTCACAAACATAGGACCCATAGAATTTATGTCTTGTTGAAACGGAAATGGACCTTATGTTCGAAACAGAATGGACATAAATCCAAAAAAAAACAAGACATAAAGCTTAAAAGCCTTATGTCCATTACATACGGACATAAAATCCATGGCCCTGCGAAGCGAAAAACAAGCAGAATGGTAGCAAAAAATAAGTGAAAGAAGCCAAAAGTATAATATAATTTACCAGAGAATAAAAGCCGTACAAGCTTTCAAAAAAATATTCCTTTTTTGGTTTTGGAATTTTTGAATTTCAAAACAATTTCTGAAATCTCCGAAAAAGGCCCATGGGCTTTAAGGCAGGTTGAAACAGACATAAAGCCCATGTCAAAACGGACATAAGACCCATGGGCTTTACAACCATTTCGTTTCGGACATAAGGCCCATGGGATTTATATCCGATTCAACCAGACATAATTAATGTCCGTGGGCCTTATGTCAACACATACTTTTAAAAATACTGCCAAATTTCAAGCTAAAGCTTATTTTTTGTATCTATAGACTGGAGTATTATCCTTTGGAAGGTCGTAGTATTTGTATTGTAAATCTCAAGCGAATCATAAGGTCGTCTCGATTATTGCAGCATACAATATTTGCAGCAACAAATTTTAACGTAAATATCGCTTGAAATTTGTTTATTTTATAAGGCATTTGCAGCAAGGCTGTAGCAACAATATTGCAACAGCTGCGTTATTTGAAACTTACAAATATGTTGCTACAATAACATGGGTACAACATCGGTTTCAAAACTGCGCCCAGGCTGAGTCTAGTTGAGACATTACAACATTATCATAAATAAATATTTTAATAAAATACTAAAATAGACTTGTACAATAAGCAAGCCGAAAAAACAGTCATTGCTGTGGCACGCAAAATCCTCAAACCAGCAGCACGCTTTAATCTTGTTTGGTAAACAATACAAAAATGAGTTTATATTTTTTGTATCGCGTCGTGTATAAACAACCTTATCCGTCATGCAATGCTGAATCACTAAGCAATTCCAAAACATCGAATTATATATGTTATATACTAAGAATTCTAAGAGCATATCACCGAAAGATCCGAATAAAACGTCTGTACATATATATTATATTTTTTATTTACATATTTTATATATAATTCCTTTTCCGACGCAATAGCCGTGAGGGAAAATGTAAGGTCGGACTGCGCGGGTTCGATTCCCTTTAATTCAGTAGGTTCTCCCTTCCTCTTGCTATAAATAGCCTTATAAACCGATTATTAAGAAATATGAACTAGGAGGCTTATGAAGCCTCCATTCAAAATACACTACCAGTAAATTTGGACTAGTTACAACATCAGATATAGATTTGCATGTTGATTAGATTCAAAATAATCATGTCAGTTCTTTTAACGTAGCCTCTGCCAAAATAAATCCAAGTCCAAAACGAGGATAACCTTAGTCGAACAGGGATTTAGAGATGTTACGGTAACCTCTTCGACGATGTGAGAATAAAGCAAAAAGATCTAATGCAGAATATAATAGTAAAATGTAAAAAGCAAAAAGAGATGCATGGATATCCGTCTGTGGCTAGATCACAAGTATGAAGAATACGTCCAGAATGCTAAAAATTCTCTCAAAACACAAAAACAGCAACTACTAACCCGAATCTAGTTAGTTATGGACTCAAATTCCTGACTGTGTAAAAGATACCAATCCCGCTGACCATTCATTTGAAACAGACAATTTAATTGCAACTATTGGGGAATGGAATACTGGAAAAGAGGTAGTTACAAGGGATGAAGTAAGATGGGTATATAATCCTTTAAGCCTTATAAAAGTGCTGGTCCGGATGGTATATTTCCAGCCTTACTACAAAGATCAGGTGAACTGATTACAGTGAAGCTTACAACATTTTTACAGGGTTGTATAGCACTTAAATATATATGTAAGTCTTGGAGACTCGCTGAAGTACAATTTTATACCTAAACCTAGAAAAACTTTATATGATACAGCAAAAGTTTTTAGACCGATTAAGTTAACATCGTTTTATCTAAAATCTTTGGAAAGATTGGTAATCATAATATTGGATATGGTCAACTATAAACTGAAACCATGTACAGTTGCTTATAAAGCAAGTAGATCTGTTGAAACCGCTTTACACCAAAAACAAAAGAATTTTATGTTAGCATCATTCTTGGACATTAAAGGTGCTTCCAGCTGAATTAAGTATGGGGCAGTTAAAAATGCGGCAGATAGACATAATACCAACCCCACCACAAGTGGCTGTAGCAGTAACGTAAGGATGCCCTTAAGGGGAAGTTCTATCCCCACACCTCTAGAGCATTGTATAGATAGTCTCACTGAAGAGAATAACTTAGCCGGATATTTTGGCAGGAATAAATATATCTAGACTGTGAGTGATTTAATGCAAAGTTCACTGCAGAAAGTTTAAAACTGTTGCACACGCATTGTTCTAAGGGTCAATCCTGACAAAACTAAACTAATGCTGTTTACTCGAAGTTTTATGTTCTATGGTACAGATTAAGTACCTTGGTGTTCTCCTAAACACTTGAAAAAAAATAGAAGAAAGGAAAAACATCAAAGAGAGAATCACCAAGGCTACTAGGTACTTATGGCAATGCCGACGGGTAGACCTCATATTGGATGTATACAATGATTTTGAGACCCTCAGTTTCATTTGCTGAAATCGGATGGCTTTTGGCCACCAGCCCAGATCGTCAAGTATTGCTTGACTCATTCGAAATGTCAGTCGACATAGATCAGCACGCTGACCAACTTCTTTAGGGGTCATTGTCACTGGTCTTACTCCGGACCAAGTCCCCTCAGTTTATATTATAGCTTCAGAGAAAAAGTGGAATCATTGTCATCATCTTTATCTTGTACAGTTAAAAAATTGTTAAAATAATCTATCAATAATATGATGATGATGAGGGGATGGGGGACCGTCTCACAGAGACTAGTCCAGCACATAGGCCACCAGGGGGGGGGGGTATTGTACTATAACCCGTTTCGGTCGCAATCTGAAAATCTACCTGATTTACTAGTGAACTCAGCGATATTACCAAGAGGGAGGCGGTGGAGTTCATCACGGGATATCTGGTGGGAATGAAACACTCTCCATCTTAGATGGATTATTATATTATTATATTCTCCATCTTAGATTTGAATAAAAATACAGGGCCAGGACTGGCTGCGAAATATTAGCTTAGATATTTCGCAGCCAGTCCTGGAGGTCCAGTGTGAGAGTTGGCCGTTTTTCATCAGGTCTCGAACCCTGAGTGAGGTCGAGATTCCGACGACGGGTTCCGGTACTATGAAAGTTAACTTACTACCGGTTTTAGCCAGAACATCTTCTTGCTCATTACCTGGAATCCCTGAATGACCAGCTTACAAAAGACCGGCGTGTTAGCTCTTGAAGCCTTTTCCAGCAGTCAAGTACTAATCCTGAAGTAAATCTGGATGCACTTAACGCTCTCAAAGCTCCTTGGCTGTTGCAGCAAATGTTGATAGTCCTGTCAATCTCGTCCGATTTATGGATTTCCAGACAGCAGACGAGGATTGCATGCACTTCTGTCTGAAAGACCGAAACGTATCCCTCAATGGACCCCAAGGGCTTCAGCCTCAATAAAGAAGTGAAAAGGCGGTAGATTCAAAAGCACTTCCAGAGCGGATGTTGGAGTTGTTTTCATAGCACTGTATTTTACTTTAGCAACTCTCTGAATGGGGTTAGATCTGAGCTATCAATAATACTACATTGTTTTTATTGTTCTTTCTTGTTTTCTTATTTTTTGTTTTACTCGTTTTTTTTCTTGTTTCTTTTTTTGTACAAACGTTGTTTAACTAAAAATGGGGTCAAAGCAAAATTGTGACAGCGATTTGAGGAAGTGTTTTATTCATTGTAAACAATCCAAAACATTTATATGTGCAATTGGAAGCTGCAAGAAATTTTTTAAGACAAATATGTTAATAGTACTTTCGTCAAAAAAAAAAAAAAACATATTTATCAGCATGCGTTAAATTGGCCACAAATCATTTCCTGTTATTTAGCATATTGGATATGGATTTATAGATATTTCCGGACCATTGCAAGATGCACTAAATATAAAGGTCAATTGGCACAATATTTCAAATTTTATTGATTTAGCTACATTGCAAATTAGAAAAATTATCAGCGAAGAGTTCTAAACGAATGATTTGTTTAAAGATCGACTCTAGCAAACCGATGTATATTCGAAATCAATTTGCAGTTTTTGGCGGGAAAATATATGCAAATTAGGTTATTAGGAATTATTCAACAACCAGTGACAATGGTGCAAATATGTTGAAGCTGTTCAGCTAATGATTGAATGTGGCGACTATTTTTCTTCAACTGATGACGTGGTGAAGAACGGTGAAGCCGACCAGACGGTGGCCAAGCCCGGTTCTGCTGTGTGTTTGGTGGGATTGGCAGGGAATCATACACTATGAGCTGCTCCCCTATGGTCAAATGATCAATTCGGATATCTACTGCCAACAACTGGACCGCTTGAAGGCAGCACTCATGCATAAGATGCCATCTTTGATTAACAGAGGCCGAATTGTCTTACATCAGGACAAGGACAGGCCACACACATCTTTGGTGACGCGCCAGAAGCTCAGGGAGCTCGAATGGGAGGTTCTTTTGCATCCACCGTATAGTTTGGACCTGGCACTAAGTGATTACCACTTGTTTCTGTCCATGGCGAACCAGCTTGGTAGTCGGAAGTTGGCCACAAAAGAGGCCTGTGAAAATTGGCTTTCCGAGTTTTTTGCCAATAGGGAAGCGAGCTTCTTTAAGAGGGGCATTATGAAGTTGGCATCTCGTTGGGAACTAGTCATCGAACAAAACGGCGCATATTTTATATAAATCGGATGATTGTAACCAATTTTATGAATAAATGAAAATTCTATAAAAATACCGCAGGACTTTTTTGACAACCTTTTATATAAGAAAAGGTTTAAAAATTTTTTTGCTCCGGGAAAATACAATTGGGACGTTTACATGCATCGTGTCAATTTTTTTAAAAATTATGTATGGAAAATGTCGCGGTGACGTCACGAAAATGGTGAGATGAATTCGGGCGACACGTAACAATGGCAACGCTATTCAAAATGTATGTGTTGCCACTTTTTGTTTGTCCTACTGATTGGAAAATTTACAAATTCGTAGTAAGAATGTTAGCGATACATCCACAGAACAATAGGATGTTGCCATAGTTACGTGCCGCCCAAATTCAATTCAACATGGTCGTGAAGTCACCGCGACATCTCCTAAATGATTTGACACCGATCCGTAGAACAAGTGTAATTATAATACTCGAAAATATGTTCAGTATTAGCAAATATTTTTAGTATTCGCAATTTTTTTCAGTATTCGCAAATATTTTTCGAAGGATTTCGAGCATCGTTTATCTCTAAAGCCGCAGCTTCAGAAAAGAAAATCCCTCGTTTCAGTTACCGGATTGGACTCTGCCAGTGTTGGTTCCGTAACGCTTCAACTGCAGTTGTGCCATGGTTCGGAATACTGAGTAAACGCATTGGTTCTGCGCTTTATAACATCAATGGCTCCACTGCCACAACTAGCTCAAAACAAATGGAATCATCTTATTGGACTTTAGCTGGCAGATCCACAGTATAACAAGCCTGACAAGATTGACTTGTTGTTTGATACATTAATATATGGGGACACGGGACATTCTGTTTTACGGAGTTTACCGATGACAAACGGGATAACCTACTGTTCAAAGGCTAAATTCCATCTGTCCCAACTACGAACGCATATTGTGGGCAAACGTTGGAGCACACGCCGAGGAAGTTTTGGAAACTGGAGAACCTTCAACCGAGAGAACACTAACGGCTGACGAAGAAGCTTGTAGGCGATTCTATGAGTAATTCTATGCAACGTATCGTCTGGCGCCAGGCGACTTCAGAAGCGATGCAACATATGCGCTTGAAGACTGTCGCTTATGGAACAACCACTAAACAGTGCCATCAAGGCTCTCTTCGACAACAGGCGCATGATGAAAAGCCCCAATTGGTTCAAATATAGCGCTATGCTATCAGGATGCGATGAGATTGAGAGCACCTGGAAAGCACAAGTTGAAATTACAGCATTGCTTAACGCTGGTGGTTTCATCCTTAAAACGTGGGTATCGAATCGTGGAGAACATATCTTCATCGGTTATCGCGAAGGAAGTTTTCCACTGAATATGGACCTAGACGAGAGCATAAAACTCTGGGCATTTTCTGGAACTCTTCGACTGACGACTTCAGCTTCAAGAGTGAGCTTTCCGGAGACAATATTGCCCGCCCAACTAAACGCAGACTGCTATCCGACGTGGCTCAATTGTATGACTCACTAGGTTGGCTAGCGCCTACTGTATACTGTTGTGTTGTGTGATCTTAATGTTTCAGAAGTTGTGGAAAACAAATGTAGCTTGGATGATCAGCTACCTAGAGACTTAGTCAACGAATGGCTATACTATCGAGGCGAACTGCAGCATCTGTCTAACATCAAGATTAGTCGTTGCAGGAAAAGCGACTCGTCCTGCGAAATACATGGATTCTGCGTCCACGGTGGCATACGCAGCAGTTGACTAAGATCTCATTGCTTACTTCCAATACCAAGGTGGCTCCATTTAAAACCGTTTCCAGTTTTGCTAGCTCATCTTTTTCGACTTTTCGATGTTCAATATGGATTTTCAAGATTACTGGACTGATTCGACCATCGTCTTGCAGATTCTACCTGTCTAGTTTTGGAATCACGTATAGTATCAGAGATGAATCCTACCGATTGTGAGTCACAAAAAAAACTCTAGAGGAGTTGCAGCTGCGAAGCTATCCACTATGGTGGACCAGTCCTACGTGGCTTTGGCAACACGTGACCAATGGCCATCTCAAACATCCGTCGGCGAAACGGAACAAGAATGCAGATATAAGGTATTTTTTGTAAAACCAACATTAAAATGTTCTCATTGGCAGTTACTGACGCAGTTTTCATCGCTCACCGAGCTAACTGACGGTTACTGGTTTTTGCTCTAAAACTCGACTTCCTCGCTCAGGGCCGACTACTAGCTCACTTTGAACAATTGAGCAATTGTTAACGCATTAGAATTATGGATCGATTTCGTACACAACAACAACATTTCTCGTTGGAGCGCGCTAGACTACTTGGTGCTAGGCCTATCTCCACTGCGAGCAGGCTGTGCATTGTGCAGTCTCTATCCGAAGATCGATGATCGATGATCGATGATCGTAAAAAATCATGGTATTTGTGAAAATATTTTCGAAATTAAATATATTTCCTGTATTATTCGTAGTATTTTTAAATATGTTTTATAATATTATTTATATTCGCGAATATAGACTTTTTATTACTATATTATTAAAAATATTCTAGATATTTGTAATATTAATAATAATATTTATCGTAGTACAATGGGCCCTTTTGGTTTCCTACGTACTAGACTATAGTCTTTGTGAGACGTTCCCCTATCCCCTCACCATCAATAATATTTGCGATATTATAGATATTATCCGGTATTATTAAATACTTGTACACCATATTACGGGAGTGAATATGGCTTGCATTTGGTTTCTGCCTTTGATTTAAAAGTCATAATTTAAGTTTTTTTAATTATTTTTTTAAATTATTAAAAATATTTTTTTTTATATTTTCAATTAATTTTAACGACTATTTTTATATCTTCAATTAACTATAATGCTTATTTCTGATCTATTCTCATGTCTTTTGAGTGATAACGTTAGTATATATATTTAAAATTTACATTAAACAGTAATATTTTTACGCGCTTTAACAATTACAATTTACCGTTTGTGTGCATAATTGATATTCAATGTCTATATATTATATTATTTATGCATGTAGTTTAAGTACCTCTCCAAAGCACCACTCCACTCAATTACCGTAATTAGGATAACACAAATCTCAATATTGTTATTATCATATCGCCGCGGCGGCGCGAGCGCGGTGGGGGGGCGCCTTATCGCTTTGCATTATTATTTGTACTTATAAACATACATACAAAAACATTATTTGTATAATTACTTACAATAATTATTAAAAAAAAAAAATACACACGCATACACTCAAAGTAAAGATAGTCACACTCACGCGCGAGATTAATTAAACACACAGGCATACATTGTGTGTGTGTGTGTGTGTGTGCCCTGTTATCAGTAATTTTTGGGCTGGTGGTATGTGTTTAGGTTTAGTTAAATGGCTTTTGATAAGGTATTGGCCGCTAAATTGTTCACCAGTTAAGACGTGTACCTGCAGCATTGTTTTTATTTAATTATACTAGATCTTGATTGCGTGCGCTAGAGAGTGTGGAAATGTTTCGACATTTAAAATAATATATAATGAAGAAGCTAGGTATGTAGGACAGGTGTAACTAGATTAAGACACTACAAATTATAATCTTCTCTCTTTGCAGTGCTTTTAATTTACGTGATCAGCCTGACGACAATTATCGCCGCACAAACTGAATCCACGCCATTATTTTCGGAAGGCGAGTCAATCCCTAAGGTATGGAATTATGTCAATTATAGAGAATAGATGATAATGATGATTTTTTTTATTTTAGGGTTGCCGTTCTGAAGCATCTCTAGACAACAATGGATTACCGGTGATATGGCCAGCACAACTACAGTCCAACCCAATTGCAGTGGTGTCATCGCCACTCTGTCTGGACGAGATAAAACTAACGATCAGTCGAAATTGCAGTGGGGATCAATGGATACCGAAAATCCCACCCAAGTGTGTTCACTCACAGACCAGCTACGAGTCATCAAACAAATGCCCGCTCGCCTACGAAGAACTGCGTACGCTGGACAACAAAATAATCTGTGTGCTCCTCACGAGACCGCAGCCATGGAACAACACTTGCCTTGCGTCCGGTTCGGAGGATACTCTATTCGATCTTAAGCCCAGCGAACGTAGTGTTGTGCTCAGTCTACTCGCAGAGAAAGGCGTTCCAGAAGTGTGGATGCCTGCAAAGCGTCAGTGGAGCTACGGACCCGTGCTATGGACACTGCCCGGTAAACGTTTAAGTGAAATGGTTGAGTTCGAAGATCTGGCCGTGCCGGCTGTTACGTACGAGACATTTGAGGATGGATGCTTTAGCGTGAATGTTACCAGTAATGGATCCATAATTGGTGCAATCGAGAACTGTCAGAATTCGCATCCGATTCTATGTGTTTACCGGGATAAACCTTTGATACGACTGGCCTGCCCGGCGGACTATTACACCACCAGATTCCAGGGAGATCAAACAGCTTGCTATTCAGCACACGTTATTCTGCAACCATCGCGTCAGCAGAGGCAACAGAAAGATACCACCACAGGAGCAACCAATACTAACTGGGTATCATCCGAGTGTCGTGGTGAATTGTTCACCATGAACTCGGTCGAGAAGACAATGCTGTTTGAGCAAATGGCCAAACAGGCAAACCTGGACAACACCGAACGATGTTTATTCGGTGTTCAATCGAATACGTATGTGACGAGCATTGGTCACTGGGAGTCCATGGCTGCGAGCGTAGAGTACGTGAACTGGGCCACTCCAGTGGGAAATGGTACCATTGTAACAACCGATCGTGACGGTCGTTGGCATTGGACCAGTAACGTATTTACGTGCATTGCATGTCAGCGCTCAGTCGAAGTACGTATGCCACAGATCTTCTTGAGTTTCTACGAAGGATCCGGACTACTGTACCTGACCGTGTACGATGAACAGTTCCTGTGGCATGGAGAAAAAGAGAACGCTGTCGGTGGCGGTGTCAAGTGTTACACAAACTCTGACTATGAATTGGTTAAGACTGTGAAAATCGAAGAGATGGTCTGGACTGGTCTGCTTGGCATTGACGATAATCCCAGTGGACAAGTGATCAAAACAATGTATGAGCTTCGAACGTACGGTGATGGTCCGGGATACTATTGGTGTGAGGGTCATGCAATTCCGAATTTCCAGCATATTCAATCAAAGAAGATCGTTGCACATCGAAAGCTTAAGGGAGAAGTTTTTGCGGTTCTAGTACAAGTGAAGTGTACACAGTGTGAACTATACTTTCAGGATAGACATCTCAAAGAGCTGGCCAGGCGGTATAGAGCGCATCTTAAGGAACTAAATGCCAACATGCAGCTGGAACAATCCCATGAACAATCTATCGAAAACGTACGTGCTATGCAAATCGATCACATCGATCTTCTAGCCAAAGTATCTAGAATTGTATTTCATGTTAGCGTTTCAATTGATGATGATCTCGAGGACTCCGAAGAGGATGTACTCGACATGGAAACGGATATGAAAAAAGTGTACAAAATTCGTAATGTACTGCGACAGATGATGTCATCGTCTAGGTCCACAGAGTTTGTTTACATCTCGTTAAACAGTACCGAGTATTGTTTACCCGATTCGTTATCAGTGTTTAATGAGCTAAGCTGGATTAGCGCAAAGATTGGTGAATCTAGTGCACCACGAGAATTGTGTTTATCTGCGAACGGTATGCCTGTGATGCGTTCGTGTGCTGGTGACTTTATCTATGGTGGCATCTGGGTGAATACAACCAGTCAACAGTGTCATCCGGAATCATTGTCTGCCATTACTCAAACGCTATACAATTTGGAGAGATCATCTCTAGCTGGTGCCACTGCCACCACCGGACAACAAACAATAAATACCAGTGTTGTGCATCAGCTATCCGATTTGCTGAACACCACAAATCGGAGTGCCATCATTCCGGCGGACGTCTTCTATGTGGGAAAAGTACTACAGACAATCAACCGACACACCGTGCTCAATCTAATCGAATCAACAAGCGTTTTCACAATATTTAATAGCTTAATGTTGGTCAATGAGAACATAACGAAAATGTCAGCGGCTCTTAACTCGACAAACATCCTTCTTGACGCATTTGATAACATAATCAATCACTTATCTTCAGCGAATCTCTCGAGCACAAATCGCATTAGCGTAATTGAGAACGTCAACGAAGGCACAATGGCGGTGATAACGTCGCAGTGTATTATCTACGTCATAGACCCGAGTGTGCAGAATGTTTCCGGCATTGCATTGTTTAGGAATCGTGATGATGGAACCTCTGTTGGGTCTGACGTTGATTTCTCTGAGTACACGATTAGATTGTTGTACGCAAACCAATCGGCCCGGATGCTGTTGGAGGAAGAGCATCTGGAGATTGCTACGTTTGTGCCACAAGCACTTTTGGATCGACTCGATGAGACGCGAGTGCTGGGCGGTGGTGGCGCCAGCGGTGGCAATCGAACACAAAATGGTACAACAGCAGAGGTGGCGCCACCTGTTTCAATAGTGATAACTGTTTATTGTAATGATGTATTATTCCAAGAGTTCAAGCATACAACGTATGCAAAGTCTGGCGGAAAGATTATAAGTGTTTCGATTCCTGGTTATGGACCAGATTTACCAGTGTTGTTGCCGATCTTTGTGAGAGCAGAGAATCTAACGCAGAACGTAACCAGTGATGTGTGTGGTTACTGGAATCTAAAGTCAGACATTGGTTGGTCCAGAGATGGTTGTGAGTATGTTGGTACTTCGGGTTATTGGGATCCAGTGATATTATGTGCTTGTTCGCATCTAACCCACTTTGCGTACCTGGTACTTGGCACGTACACACATTCTATTTCTTCAGAGGATGATGTAATCATCACGGAAACGCATCAGGGTGCATTGGACTTAATCACACTTTTGGGATGTTCATTATCACTTGTCGGAATTCTGGGTATAGCCATAACAGCATTGATCTTTCCGTCGTGGCGTGAGAAACCCAGCTCCATTGTCTTGCTTCAGTTATCCGCAGCCATTGCTCTGCAGATGGTCTTGCTGTGCTTTGTAAGCACTGAGGTTAGCATGATGAATCTGGTGCAAGGAGAGATGTGGTACAGTTGCATAGCATTGGGTGCAGCCTTGCACTATTCCGTACTGGTGGCATTCTCGTGGATGCTAATTACAGCCTATCTGCAATTCATGCGATATGTACGTGTGCTGGGACACACGCGTTCCTCAAGATTCTTTCTGAAATCTTTCTTGCTCGGCTGGGGTGTACCTTTGCTACCGGTTTTGATTGTAATTTTTGTCACACCCGGTTCGTATATTCCGTCCGTTGACAATCTCCAGTTGACCTCAGCCATTTGCTATCCGACCGGTCTGGCACTGTACTTTGGCGTGGTCGTTCCTATCGGAGTGATAATCATTGCCAATCTCATCATTTTCATTTTGGTGATATATAACATTATTCGTGGTCCGGACGGGACGTTGCGCACGAACGAACGCGATTTGACGCTGGCCCAGTTGCGACTGTCGATTTTACTGTTCTTCCTGTTGGGTCTTTCGTGGTTCTTTGCATTCTTTGCAAAGACCCGGGCCGGGCTGGTGTTCTCGTATCTATTTTGCTTGACGGCAACGCTGCAGGGATTCGTGTTGTTTTTGTATTTTATTATATTGGATCCGGTGACGCGGAGTTTGTGGAGCAAGTTCTTCAAGCGTGGCTGCTGTGCCGAGAAGGCGTTTAAATGATATTGAGTATTATTAAATGTATTATGTAGTACGTAATATTCTGATGTTATTTCTTGGACATGTGGTGTGGAAATCTTTGTGTATTTTTGATTATAGTAATAATAAAACGAATCCTAAAAGTTTTTTTATATTTTAAAACAAAATCCGCCTTGAACAGAAACAAAGATTATTTTAATATCAAGAGTAAAATATTTTATATTTTATTATTTAATATTAGTATATTTATAAAACAGAGAAGAGGTTTTCAAAACCTAAAATAGTCACTTTTAGTGATGCAGAGTTATGTTTAAACTATTAACATTTTTTTAATTATATCCATAAATACCGTTAGTTTTTCACCATCACAAAAATACAAATAAAGTTATTATTTTTGAAAAAAAAAACTTTAAAAATTAAAAAAAGTACAAATAAACAATAAACTTAATCCACCTACAAATAGATCAATCCAACGAAAATCCCATTCTTGGTTTATGGAACCTCACAAATCTTTAATTTTCCTCGTGGGTCACTTAAATCATCAAATATATATTTTATTATTTTTTACGAAATGCATATTTTTGTTTTATAAATTAGGATCAATTACTGTTACTTACAAATATATTTTTAACAAATGATATTATAATTTTCAATTAAGATTAATTGGGCGGTTGCGACATTTATTTTTAAAAGATCACGTTAAACTTTTAATTATGAAGTTATAAAAATGATCATTTTCCAAATATTATCCAAAATTGATTTAATGTTTGTCTTGTAAAAGTGATCATTTTAGTATTTGTATGATAAAAATGATGATTTTAAGATTGTTATCGTAAAAATGATCTTTTTAAGATTTTCATTTCGTTTGAAATTAAATCAAATCAAGTAAATAATATTAATTTACCGATATTTAGAAATATATAAATATATTAATATATTTTCAGATTATTACTATAAAACTGAATATTAGGTTGTCTCGAAATACTATCAAATTTCGGCGATATTCAAAAAAGTTTTAAGGATTTTTTTTTTAATTTTTAACGAACATAATTTTTTTTATTTCATATTTGCTATTAATGGACATTATATAATAATAATATCATATAATAATAAAATAATTTCAGAATATTTTCGTAGAATGAAGAAGAAGTAAAAAAGAATAGTTTGTTGTAACATTTTTAGGTTTTCCTAGTTTGTTGGTGTTTGTTTAGTTATTTATGGCTCTTTGTTGCTGTTTTTTTTAAAAGGTTGTTAGCGCAGGAAGACAATGTATTTTTTATTTTTCTTAGGTCATTAAATTTTAAACATATTGCCAATTTGATTTAAAAAATACTTAGCAAACGCGTCAGCTTACTGAATATCGTATTTTTCATTTAAAAAAACTATAACTTTTAGATTGCTACTATTATTTCTGTAAAACTATTAGTTAATATTTGTATGCATGAAATAAAAAGCTCTACAAAAAATGTGCTTCAATAAAAATATTAAAATAACCGTGCTCACTCAGGAAAAAAATGCTCCAAAAACATAAATGAGCATTTGTTTTTTTTTAAATATGCTGGTTGATTTTAAATTATTTGGTGGATAAAATTAAATTTTAAGTTTTAAGTTAAATAGCTTTGCCATTCTTTTACTTACTTTTACTTACTAATTATCAGGCAAATATTTTAAAAAAAGTTAAGAATTTAACGAAAAAACAGAAGTTAAAGTAAAAATGATAATTTTTATATTTCTAAAGTAAGTCTGAAATTCTAAAAATGCCCTTTAAAGTATTTTTCATTTTTCAAATTTAAAAAAAATATTTTTTTTGGTAAAAGTTATCCGTTTATGATTTTTTCAGATTTCCAATTGTAAATGTGATTATTTTTAGTTTTAGTTTATTTAAAGGACAATGTATACTTTAAAAACACTAATATTAAGATTTATTATTATTGTGCAATAACCATTTTTAGTTTTTAAATGGAAAAAATATTATTTTTGGATCTACCAAAAAAGTTAAAATTATTATTCAAAATATTGACATCCAGTTACAAATTATATTTTATAATCTTTACCAAGAAAATATATTTTTTTTTATTTTTACAATGGAAATTAAGGTTATCAGGTGTTTTCAGTAAAACTTAAGAATTAAGAAGATTATTACTTTTACACTATGAAAAGGAAAATTATTTGTTTAATAATTTAAACTGTAATAATGTTTGGGTAAA
>JAAAKO020015439.1:0-32858 GCA_010015015.2 Bolitophila cinerea
ACGCAAGGTTTTAGGTGCTCACGCTTTAAGGTCGGGCTACGCGGGCGGATTCTATTTCATCAGTATTTTTATGTAAATAAACGAACAAAAAACGTTGCTTCTAGCGGGGAGTATATGTGCGTCCGATTGAAACCCCCAGCCCATGGATCGATAGGTATTAAATGATGATCATTTTATACTAATCCTCCCTCCCTTCTACCTCCCTACCCTCCGTAAATCGAAAAGTTGCAAAATAACGGTTTCTACATCTTTTGAGAGACAAGGGGGGGATCATTCATAACGCACCCCCTACTAAATGATAGGTATTGTAATTACCTATCATTTGATACCAAACATTGATACCAAACACTCTCCCCTCTA
The DNA here is from genome assembly GCA_010015015.2 of Bolitophila cinerea. Classification (NCBI taxonomy): domain Eukaryota; kingdom Metazoa; phylum Arthropoda; class Insecta; order Diptera; family Mycetophilidae; genus Bolitophila; species Bolitophila cinerea. Next base: position 361 of record JAAAKO020015439.1, read on the forward strand.
ACCTCCCAATCCCACCGTAAACGTGGTTTTTCTTATTTTTTGGGAAACTTTGACCCCTTTCCCTTCCATTAGGGGGGTCGACCGACACAAACCCTTTAGGGTTTTGGGGTGGGGGAAGGAAAAATAGATATGGAATCGTATTCCAACCGAGATTTCAACCTTAAAAAAATCGTTTGTTAGGGTGCCTACTCCAGTGGTTAAAGTGTGTTTGGAATCAAATGACAGATAAAATACCCAGTATTTAAAGATTAATATAAATTGATGTGTTTGTATAATTTTTAGCGGAGCAAAAGAAATGGGTAAAATAAAAGATAAAAATAGGAAGAGAGTTAATGTGAAGGTATAAAAAAATTTAAGGTAATAACTTGGTTCACAGAGCCGTCCCATTTTGAGGCCGTTGATTTTTTTGTCCTTTGTAGAAGTGTAAAAATAATACAGTCATAAAACATAATAAAGTGCAGTATATACTGGAGTATATACTCTTCACCATACGGTTTTTTCCGTTTATGTAAAGAATATCTTTTTAATTATGTTTTCGAAGAACAAAATATATTAGAACCACTAATTTTATATTAACTTATTTGAGATTTACAAATGTGAGATTTATTATCCCGCTGAACAATCTATTAGAGATTTGCAATTGTAAGATTATTTTTTCGAAACTTTAGTACCTCCTTATTCCACAAAAAAATAAGGATGCAGAGCCGGTTGCGTATATTGTTGTTCTATTTTGCTTGTTTTGTAATATTATTTTACTTGGTTCTAGCTCTTAGTTTTAAGGATTGGTCATGTGGAGGAAGCATCCTTTCATTTTAGCCTATAGATTACATGTATGGTGTTGATCTAGAGGATAATTTATTGAAAAGCCACAAAATTGCATTTAAAATACAAAAATTGACGGATTTTCTTTTGATTTGATAAATACGGTAAAGGTGAATTTGTGGATTATCTTCAATCGTATCAGCTAGAAACATACTGATGTTCAATCAATAACCTAAAATCCTAAAAACAGCTTCAATATTTCTTTATTTTAAGATAAAATGAAATTACACAAATGTGGTTTTAGTTTCTATATTATTTTGCCTATAATTTCTATGCCTTAAAAAAATATCCTTTATCCTTATATGTATCCTTTTGCTAGAACAGTTCATCAAATCAAATTTGGAAAAACCCTATCTTCAAACAAGCAATTTACTTTAAATTATCCGTCCAAGATTTGTGTTCGCATTTATCCATGGTACTAAGTAGAAAGAAACTAAATACGGTTGAATTGGGTATGTGTGTATCCCGTCATCGTAAAGCGTAAATCCTTATTAACTTCAATTTGCGGTATGCCCGGAACTGTGCGAGGAAAGGGCCACATCACGCAACGGTAAAAAGGTCAAGCTTGACTGGGCGCACTGTGACACGAAACAACGGTCGTTGCGTCAACTCTTCTTCGATCCTTGTAATTTACTTATACTTCAATCTAGAAGCGTCGCGATGGCAGGCGTCATTGACGACGAGGCGTTGCGGATGTGAAGCGGGAAGGGGTCACATACCACACAAGACCTACGTGTAGGCCCTGTAATCGCATCACAATGTTTCGTTCTGAATCTATTTTGTATGCAAACTTGTTTATGTGCACAAAAGCTATATGCCATGCTTATACACATATATTTGTAGGTATATATATTCCCATACACAATGCAAATACACGATACACGTATGGTTTGCATGTATAATATACATGTATTTATATAGTAGCGAATATAATATAGAATATAGTACAGAATCATGCATCCACCCACACACACACACAAAAACACAATACACGTACAAATCGTTACATATATTTGTACATTAAACATGTATGAAGGGAATATTTGGATGGGTGGACCTGGAATTTGATTTATTCTCTCTCTCGTTTTGTAGTTGATTTCAAACCATTGTCCCTAATATTGAACTTTCCACTTGGATGAAAGTTTTTCGATTGTGTGTATGTATGAGTGTGCTGTGTGTGTGTGTTTCCATATGGGTGTGTGTGTATGTGTTCTGGTTTGTATTTGGTTTTATGAATTTTGGTTTTTGGGTTTTATTGGGACTAATTGGATTTGGCAAGGAGGCATTTGTGGAAGCGCGTTCACGTTCGTCGCGCGCCTGACGGACAATTCGATTTGGTCGAAACGATTCGAGCGCACTTTTGCTTATGTGTGTGTGTTTCTGTGTGTCTGTGTTTTTGTGACCAAATGCGCTTTTTGTGTTTGTATACAGTTATGTTGAATATGGAATTATTACCAAACAAATGTGTGTGCAAATATGTGGGTATGATATATTTATAGACGCAGTCACTAACGATGCGTTTTTCTTCGAATATCTAGAGATTTATTCAGGCATTTATTTTTATATCAAGATTTTAGAAAGTTTTTAGTTTTTGGATGGAACGATGAGCTAAATTAAAGATTTAGGAGAATTAATATTATTTAAAATTGATTTCAGAAAACGAAACAATTACAAATAAATAAATAGTATAAAAAATGAAGTTAAAAGATTAAACTATTCAAATTATACGGCAATATTCGATGAACTTCAAATATTTAGATAGATCATGCTATTGAACTTCATAAGAAACTTTTTTCAATGTCATATCACCACTTCTTCAATTCATGAGATGGTACCAGCTTCTTCAATAAGTAGTCCAATAAGTCCAATTTTACGTAGTCTTTATTTTGTTTGGTTATTTTGGCTTAGTATAATCCCTCTTTTAAAACTATTTTACACAAGAAGAAAATAAGGATGTACTTCATCATGTTTCATTATACATTATGTCCTTTAACTAAACGTCATAAATTGAAGCGCAGATATAGGCCAGATCATAACTGATAATAAAATGAAATCATGACCCTAAAAGCTATTGATTGAGACTATAAAAATTGCAGCTATGCAAAAATGTGTATTCTTTATCAAATGGTGCATACCTTGTCAAGGTGAATTTTAAGGTTTGTATGACAATTTTTAATTTGATTGGAAAATAATAAAATAATAATAATAATAATAAATTAATGATTTTTTGAAAACAAATAAAGCATTTACCCTTTTACCTTATTTGGATTTAAGTTTAGGAATGGTTTGTGTGAATACACTATATTTGGATAAAAGTGTGAAAATGCTTTATATGTTTACCAGGAGATACAGGGTAAAAAATCTGTATCACATTTTTTTCAAAATGCGTGACTTCCTTTAAATTTCATTTCTCTTCAAAGCTTTTTTATGGCTTTTTTATCGTGCTCTTATTTAAGAAAATATATACTTTTCAAAAATAAATTCCTAATTTTGACTCTTTTTTATTTATTGTAGTAAAAAAAAGTCTAAATCTAAATTTAAAAATAAAATTAATCAAAATTTAAAAAAAAATCCCATTTCTTTTTAGTTTGTTATATTTTTTCTACAAATTTACAGAGATAAATGATTCCAAATTTCTTATTCAATACTGGTTCATCTTAAGAAAACATTTTGTTCATTGAATTTGTAGGATTTTCTTTTAGACAAATTCAAAAAAAATATTTTAATTTAAACAAAATGCTATATATTTTTTTTACAAAAATAAATAAATTAAATTTGACTTTGAAGATCAATAACATTAAAACAAAATCACGTATTCAAATAAATGAAATACTTAAAAGAAATTGTTCATTTATTTCATCATCCAAGCCTTTTATGGTTTGCCCAGGTATATAATTTCGGGAGTTAGACTTCAATTGCCGTTTATAGAATTTCTGGCCGGATTGTTCGTTTGAAAATATCTCAATGCGACAATTTTAGAGACGATTAAATTTTTATATAATATTAAAAATTTTCAACGACCCTAGGGTCATGCAAAAACATGAAAAAATCGAAAAAACTCAAATTCCTTAATACGGCTCCAATCGTTATAAAATCTTACAAATATATAAATATGTACAATAAAACGATGTACTATCAGGCAACACTAAAGAGATGTAACTCTTTGGGCAACACACAATACAAACTGTAACGGTAAAATCGTGCAGTCTGACAGATTAACACGTTTTGTTGAAAGAACAAAACACAACCTCAAAACGGACTGTCACAGTGAAGCAAAAGAAAAGGCGCTTACATACTACAAGTTAAAATTTTATACTTTGTAATTGTATTATTAAATTCGTTTATTGGTAATGAAAGACTTTAAAGTTTTATTGAAGTGGGCGACACTATGCGGTCATTTTTTAAGCTTGATTTGACAGCAAAAATCGTATTGCCAATTCAAAGTGATACTTAGGAATAGTGTTCAGTATGTATTACTTAAAATATAATATTATAAACTAAGGGGAATTGTGTGGGATTTGTATAGGAAGAGGGAAATGTGTGTGTTTTATTTTCTTTCATCTTTCACTAAACCATACAGGCGACAGATAACGAGCAGTGTAAGCAAGCAGCAATAGCTAAATGCAGTATTGTATATATACTTAAAAATTATTATGGAATCAGTTATTATTGGCTTGTTTGCATCTTACAGTAGTATAAATACCAAGTTCTTTGCGCACGGCTACCTTAAATTTTTGTATACTGGGCTGAGTTTTTGTTTGGGCGCTTAGTGAATTCCAGACTATGGCACTTCTAACAATAAAAGACTTGCTCATCATTAAAGATGAATGGGATGGTACTATTATATTATTTGTTCTGAGTGAACGAGCAAATTTTAGCCTTTGGAATAGATAACTGGGTCTCTGATATTTAATGATTTTGTAAATTTCCACAGCCAATCTAAATTTGTAATGCGTAAATAGGTCGCATCCAAATACCTCATTTATTTTGTGCGATATATGAGCAAATTTTTTAATGTGGAATATAAAACGAATGCATGCATTGAAGCACAGCTCGAGTTTTCTTCTACAAGCTACACTGCAACCAGAGAAAACAATATCGCCGTACAAGAAATGAGGGATGATCAATGAAACTACTAGCAACCGTCTAAGACCAATGGGCATGTAGGAACTGACAGAATACAACCTTTTTAATACTATATATACGCGACTACATATCAATGAGACTTGATCATCCCATGTAAGCGTTTTATTGATCAGGATCCCTAGGTTTTTCACTTTATCACAGAAAGGAATCACAGTACCATTGATAATTAGCGGCTCAATGTGTTCTGTATTAACAGAACTTTTGAATACTACAAGCGCTTGTGATTTCTTAGGATTAATAAGCAGGTGGTTAGAGCTAGACCATTCGACAATTGCAGCAAGATCAGAATTTATATGTCTTACACATATGTTCAAGTCGGAGATGGGTGCCGTCATAAAAATCTGAAGGTCATCTGCAAACAAGTGAGGGGTAGTATAATGAAGAACGCTAGTTACATCGTTTATGTACATGCTAAAAAGTAGCGGTCCTAGGACCGATCCTTGAGGGACACCCGAATACGTGTAACGAACCCCTGATAATACCCCATTTACCAGCACTTTTTGGTTTCGATCAGTAAGGTAGGAATAGATTAGATCGCATACAGAACTGGAGAACATGAATAATTGCTTCAACTTTAGACACATCAAGCTATGGTCAATCGAGTCGAAAGCCTTGCTAAAATCCAAGAGAGCCAGCACTGTTGCCTTGTTAGTATCTATTCCATGCCTTACACTATCGGTAACCTCGACAACTGATGTGGTAGTACTATGCCGAGATCTTTAGATAAACAAGGAAGCAGACTAATAGGGCGACAATCACCGAGACCCATGGAAGTTTTGATTTTAGGGATTGGACAAACTATGGAAGAATTCCACACAGTTGTGTGAATAGTGTAGAATATGCGAAAATGTGCTGGCTGATGTTTTGGAGGATAATCTTGATAAATTTTAACTTAATGCCATCATTACCCGTTGCATTAGTTTTTTTTTAATGAGCAGCACTATAACATTCGTACTCATCAACTATGCGGAAACCAAAGCAGCAGAATGCTCAGTAAGACATGGATCAGAGCGATACGAATGAGCAGAAGACTGGATCGCCGAAAAGTGCGTACTAAATTCCTGTGGATCGAATCCACCAAAATCAGAAACACTATCTTTGAAAACACCGACTTCATTGATTTTTTTTCCCAAATAGTCTTACTGGATGTAACCTACTTCCAAACAGTATTTTAGCTTTGCTTTGTTTCGGAACAAGCAAAAGGTTTTCTAGCAAAAATCCGTCCTATCGCAACTCCAAGCCTTGAACGCACAGTATCTAAGCGAAATGGCCCTTTCCACTGAAATGTTAAACCATGGATTTAGAGTAGCTGATTTCTTAACTAATTTCATAGGTACATGTTGTACAAACAGATTTGAGACGAAATTATTGAATGACAAAAGTTGTAACGTTAGCATCTGGAGAGTCGAGGTTGATTTGTACAGAGGCGTCAGCTTGTAGCGCTTCGAGATCATTTGATTAAAAAAACATGAAACCAGATTGTTTTATTAAATGCTTCAACTCTTATTTCAAGCGCAACATAAATAAAACCGTTGTGTGAAATTCCTGGAATCCAGAACTGGTTTCACAGACGCCTTTTCATTAACAAAAAATAGTCTATAATGCAAAACGAATTATGTGCGACATCTAAATGTGTAGGTAAATCGCCATTACAACATAAGTCTAAGTTCGTGTCAATACAATTTTTTTGGATTATCCGTTGTATGGAAAATATTATGATTTATGATTAAAGTTGCACATAACCACACAGACACCCTTTGATATCTGTCATTTTACCATGATTAGGCGGACGGTACACAACCCCAATTAGAGCTCTAGTGTTGGACAGAATAACCTCTACAAATAGAAATTCAGTACTACAGGACGATTTGGATATTACCATCGATTTGATGTCCTTGGAAATACAAAGCGCTACGCCTCCACCTCTTTTTTAATTCGGGCATTACGGTCTATTTTATAGCCAGGTATTGAAACTGATTTATTTGTCATATAAGGATTAAGGTTTAAGCCATGTCTCTGTAACATCCACGACACCCAATTGGCGACCAGACAGTATTTTTCGGATTTCATCCAGTTTACCACTTAAGTTTTTGGGATTTATTCTACAAGCGTTGAAGTGTCCAATATTAACGCTTTAGCAGAGTGGTCGCTCATCCCACGGAGAATTCATATGTGGAATGGCGATGGTTACACAGAATTCAATTCATTTTATGTTTATTTTTCATAAACAGATGCCGGAGAGTGAGATGAGGTATTTACCTTGTTGTTGTTGTTCTTGAATACGTTGCAGTTTTCCTCGAAATCCAAAATGTTACCTTCGCCGACTCCTAACGCTTTGTCATGTGGATTACGCAGATCCAGCATGCCCACTCGGACCCAAATTTCTTGTTCTCGTTAACTCTAAACATTGGACTACAGTTTACCAGTTTTACCATTTACTTTTATTTTGCTTTATAGTTCTTTTAATTCAACTTTTTTCTTTTATTTATAGTTAAATAGAGGCCTATTTAAAGATATATTCCTTTAACATGGCTTTAAAGACCGCCCATTTTAGCATTTATTGGCCTTTAAATCAACTTTAATAATACATTAACAGCAATCTATACCTTTAATAAGTTTCATTAAATGTACAATAACAGCAACTTTACAGCAAGTTATACAGGAATTGGTTACTTGGGCTGTACACCAGTTTTTCTAAATGGTCATCAATTACCCCAATCAAATGAAGCCAAAAACCTTGGAATGCATCTGGATCGGCGACTTACGTGGAAAAAACATCTATTCACAAAAAGAAAGTAGCTGGGACTTAAACTTCAAAAAATGTATAGGCTGATGGAGAACAATTCAAAACTTTCTATTGAAAACCAACTCCTACTTTATAAATCCATAATTAAACCAATTTGGACATACGGAATTCAACTTTGGATTACTGCATGCAACTCTAATATCGAAATCGTACAACGGTTTCAGTTAAAAGTGCTTCAAACAATCGTCAATGCTCCATGGTTCGTACCGAATTACCGAATGTACTAGTACTACTATTGGCCGAATCACGATTGGCCGAAACATGATTGAAGAATTGAAGAACCATCAAAAACCAATTTGGCCAATCGAAATTCGGCCAATCGTATTATTTGGCCAAACGAGATTCGGCCAATCGTTATTGGGCCAATCGTGATTCGGCCAATCGGATTTCGGCAAATCGAGAGACAGCGTGATCTACGAATAACAACAGTGAAAAAAGAAATTTAAAAACTTTAGCAAAAAATAGAAAAACCCACTTAGTGCTCAAACGAACTAGCAGTGAATCTTTTAAATACTGAAAATGACACTAGAAAGGGTTAAGACTTAATTGACAGATATTAGAATTTCAAACCTAATTATTTTAAGAAAAAACATTATATGTCGTGTAGGAATTTAACCTAACACAAAAAATAATAAAAATTAACTATGGAGTTAATTTCTTTCACGTCCTAGTTCAATACCACACAATTTACCGAATATCAACTTTGTACGACAGATTTTAAATAAAATAAGATGTTATAAAAAAATGAGGTTTACGCTTGATGTATATAAATCCATTACGAGTGCGTAGTAGAGTGCAATAACTGTCATCCTCTTGAGGTCAGCAAAGCGACGAAGTAGCTTTGAAGTTTGCACCGTGACATGCTCGTTTATGAACACACGGCTGTGAATAACGTGGACAGGTATGATCTGCAAAAGCATCAACCGTCCGTTTGTTTATATAAGCACTCATGAGACTACCCCTGGATATGCTTTGAATGGAACTTAACAATAATGCTAGGCGATGTTCTATTAGGATTGTAGGCTCCAATCCTGTAGCAACTGTTGATAGTAGATTTAACGAGTCAATTAAGGTCTTTGGTCTCCGGGATTAAAGGTATTCCCTCAAGCAGAAGATTGTTGAGTCGCTTTGACCTTTTCATGTCTTCTACTTGAGACACGAGTTTTTCAATTAGTTCGTCTTTAGGAACCATCTCTATCTTCTTGTCAAGATCGGCTAATTTCTTGTCAAACTCCAAGGTCAATTTGCTGGCAGTATTCGATATTTTCTCGTCTACAATTTGCACAAGTTTATTTTCGAGATCAGCAAGTTTGGCGTTCATTCCATCGATAACCTGGTCAAAACATTGCAGATGTTGTCTAAATTTTTCGTTGACTTGCTCGAGAACGATGACAACTTCATTTTTAGTCTTGTTAGGTGGTTTTGGTTTAGCGACATACAGAACAAAACCACTGGTTTTCACTGGAGCTTAGATCTCAGAAGGCAGCAAGACTTTTAGCTTCTGGCATCGTCCTTTCCTTCTTGAAAACGCACATTAATACATGTGCTACAGCTCGAACTTTTTGGCGCTGGTGGTCTCATGTCGAATTGAGGTTATGTAGAATATAGATCAAATACACATTAATAATTAGATATCTAATACACGTTTCAAGACTATAGTGGGGTTAATAAGCAATTACATTTATTGTTTACTGGATACTGTCATTTAATGAATTACCCCACTATTAAAAAGGACGCGACCATTATTGAATAAATTGCACTTTACTCAAGAAACACGTGCAAAATTGATTTTATTGGTGTTTTAACAATAAACACACAACACTATACTGCTTTTATTTTAATTTGATATAAGAGGACCGCGAACTAAACATATCCATACACGTCAAATGTCAAAATATAATTATTTTGCTTATTTTTTATTATTATTTTATTATTTACTTTTTGTATGTAGATATTTTTTCAACTGTTTGCTTTTCTTCAAATAATTATTGGAATGAGATAATATTTACAATTCTAGATTGACACTTGTTTTTAAATTAATATTTATTTGATTATTTTGAGTTTGAATGGCACATGTTGTTTTTTTTCTATTGAAATAATCAATATTAACTGATCAAATATTAGAAAACCGGAGTACTATTCTTGAATCGATCTGTTTTATTTAGGTGTACCTAAATCTAACATTAAGTTATAATACAATTTCCATATTTCCATATCGGCCGTCGTGTCTGTTTTTTCATGTGGGTAGGCTTGTGTCGATGTTGATTTTCGTTCTAGTCTGAACTATAATTGCGCCGTAGTCTAAGACAGACAGAACTTAGGCTTCGTGTAGTTTCAACATGGTGGTGCGATCTGCACTTCATGATGTATTGGATATAGCTCGTAAGATGTTTAATTTTCCGTTGGCTCTTTTCTTTATGGGTGTGATGTGCGGATCCCATGTGAGACGGCGATCCATTGTCAGTCCCAGATATTTGTGTTGTGATTGGGATTGGTGTGCCATACAAATAGAGAGTTGGTACTTTTTGTGTTTTCCTCATTCGCCAGAAATGTAACATTACGGTTTTGGTCGTGGAGAATTTGAATCCCCTATCGTCTGCCCATGCAACTAGTGTGTTTATAGTAACGCTGTCAAAATTCAAAATTCTGAAAAACGGGTCCAGACCAGTCCAGAAAGATAAACCGGTTCCGCCCCTGGATTATGAGCGCAGCAAGCAGTAGGCTAACGAGCCGGTCAAATCAAACCGGTCTTTTTAACCGGAAATCAGTTAACCGGTCTTTAAAAAAAAAGATTACCCGGTTAACCGGATTTTTTTGACAGAACTAGTTTATAGTGTCTTGGAGGATTTTTTGTGCGTCATCTACGTTAGCATAGACTTTTTTTAACTTTAGGCCGTTTACGACTTTCCATTTATCATTGAAGAAGAGTTTAACATATCGGTCGCACTGGTGAGTGTAATGGTCTTTGCAACACACTGGACAATTATTTGTATGTATATCTTGTTTAGTGACAGCATTGTGATGGGGTTGGATATGTGATCCGAATAAGATGATCCGAACGTTGACATTGTCACTAAACTGGTGGCTTCTGCGAGCTCATATGTTACATCCATTTTGAGAACGTTGACAAATTTACTTGGAAAATAACCCAGTTCATTTTTATCTGTGGCAGAAGTTTATTCACTAACTCCTGCAATTGTGATGGGTTGTATAAATGTGCCCTAAGGCCTGATACCTCCATGGTACAGCACACATTTTGAACCGATAGAGCAAAGCCTATAAGAGAGTCCAAATTCTCCATATTCGATGGGTCTCATGTTTTATTTTAAGTAGTAGGGAGTGAATTATTAACTCCGGCCTACCAAAAATCATGCGTATAGTGTAGAGATTACATCCGGAATGGCTGAATACAAAAGAAGACGGCAACTCACTGATTCTAAAGCTTTTCCTTTTAAGTTATCGTCATTGGAAACGCCGCACATTCGTGTTGAGTTTTCGGAACTCCTTAAAAACAAAAGCCACTCATCTGGTTTTCCGGTGAACGTGGGCACACGTGTGATAACTTGTCTTGCTGCAAAATGATCAGATGTCAGTCGATGTACTTGCTCCTGGAGACGCTAGTCTATTGGAAACGCTTGTATATATGGATTACCATTAGCCGGCTGCTCATGGGATGGTATTTGGGCACTCTCGATTGTTTGCGATACATTAACGCAGATGAAGTGAAACCAAGCATTGCAAGTGTCACATTGAACCATTTCGTGGTTGTCCAACTGGCAACACAGATCGCAACTGCTCGTCGTGTATGGCTTGGCTGACGGTGAACGTTGTACGGGCATTTTAATATATGATTTATTTAAATTTAAGAATGTTGTCGACGGTTGCTGGTTAGCTGGATGTCGTTGCAACGTACTAATAATTTAGAGCAAGCAAAACGAGCTACGTAATTCAAATAACGCTTTTATTAATGCTTGCTTAAATTTCTAAAATGATACAGAATAATTAGTACAATTCATTAATTTCTGTATAATTATTACTTACAAATAGTATTTCCTTTGTGTTGTTTAACGGATCAATTATATATTGTATATTGTACAAGAATATGTTCTGGAGCATCTACATAATAGATAAACATATTTTATATATATACATTTTAGTATTTAGTTTGTGTAATGTGTGTGTGCAAATGGTACTTACAAATATTGCCTTTTGGTGTTTATACAAATAATATTAATAATAATAATAATACGGTGTATGTAGAAGCACTTAATACGGTGTATATAGAAGGCACTTAATACGGTGTATAACAATAACATCACAACGATATATCTATTTTTAGACTCATGTCAAATTCCGCACCGTTATAGCTCCTTGCCGACGGTGCTGCCTAATGTTTATGTTTATACTAATTGTATATCCCAGTAAGTTTTTGTTGTCCTGGTAACATAGATGATTCAGCATGTATGAACTGATAGAGTTGTACTAAGCTGGTAATTTTATGCGATAAGTCTGAGTCATTATTTCGAACAAATACAAATCCCTTAAATGTATGCACACGGGAAAGATTTCCAAAATGTTTGTATTCCATGGCTGATTTAAAGATAGATTTTGCAGACTTTGATAAGCTCTCATAAAAGTATTCACGCTTGTCAACGTTGAAGTCAATATCTTTTTAGTTAAGGTTTTTCTTGGTGAAGTAGCAGAAATCTATGAATTATAAAATAATAAAACAATGTTTTTTATATTTTATTTATAGTACCAAAAATCTCTATAGTGCCAACAGTTGTGAATCAATTCATCTGCAGATAGAAACAATAAAATTATAAAAAACCCAAATTTTGCAGACTGAAAAGACCAACGAACTGCTGCAAATTATTTTAAATAAACCATAAAATATGTATAAATTAAGAACCTCAAATCTTATGTAAAATAGAATAAATAATAAAATAGACTGAAATAATAATACTACAAAATTTAACCGGTGTTTGTTTGATTAATGTTTCCATAATAAAAATTTTATATTAACAAATGCAGAATTGATCGTTTCTACTTAATCTACACAATTAACAATTTCGGTTCGTACAAAGTTACCAGCAGTTATATACACATTTCCTCGACGCCTTACGATATTGTTAATTACAACTGTTTGTTGTTACTGTAACTCTAGACTTGTAGTCAAAATTTGTACATTAAATTGGTTAAAAATTTAAAAATTGTGCAAAACTGCAGTTGCTTTTATTATTTTCGCACATAATGCAGTTTTCTTTCACCTATGATGTATCTGCTTTAAACATAACCATATAATTATTTAAGTATTTCACTATAGAATATTTAGAATATATTATTATACCGGAAATGGTTCTTCCATACTCCCATGTTGCTTTCTACCCGGCATTTTTCTATGTGATCTATATACAAATCAAAAAAATCTAATAAGATTAAATTTGAAATAAATTTAAATATTAAATAAATTTTAATTTTCAAATTAATAAAACATTTTATTTTTTTTTAAATTAGTATAATTTTTTTGATAGAAAAATAAAATATACGTATTTCATATGTAAAAAAAACCACATGACAACTCAAAGAGGTGATAAAATACGTTTTGCCTAATATTCGTTTTGAAAAAAGTAATGACATTTTTTAAATTAAAATTAAAAATATAATAACACGATATAATACCAAATAAAAATAAATTTAATAAAATTGAATTTGAAACAAATTTAAATTTAAAATACTTTAAATGTATAACATAAATGAAATGGTTTCCTTTTAATATATTTTTGTAATCTAGTATAATTTTTTTGATACAAAAATAAAATATAAGTGTTTTTTATTTAAAAATTTATTGTCAGTTAACCACTCATTTTATTGATATGAATTGAATTTATATAAGTATTTAATTTTTATTTTTTAGTTATTTAAAAAAAATATAAAACTCATTTTTGATTTTCAGATCTTTATATGGAGTGTTTATATTAATTTTATTAGGTTAAACTGGACCTATGTCAATCTTATGACATAGGTCCAGTTTAACCTTTGCGCGGGTTGAAAATATAACACTTTTTATGATCATAGTTTATTTTACATTGTAAAAGTAAATGTGATTCAATTTCCGATAGAAAAAAACCATCAAAAATAGTAAAAGCATTTTTATGTTTTTTGAAGTAATTATTTTTTCATAAAAAAATCTAAAATAAGATTAACTTTAGAATAATCTATAAATAATGATACACATTTATGAAAAATAAAAGCACGTAAGTACATTTTCTGAACTTCTTAAAAACTGAACGTTCCTCAATAAAATATCGGATAAATTAGTAATTAAATACATAAAACTAACTTGAGCCTAAGACAAATAATCCAATTTACCATTTTTTTTTAATTAGGCCTTGCCACAACTATACCCAAATGGACGCAATGGTTTGAACAAACTGATCATAATTGCGTCATAGCATCAGTAAATCTATGCTCTCTCTCATAACCTACTCTCTCACTCACTCTCACTCACACAGTGTGAGTCAAGCTCTCACAATCTCTAACAATCTCTCACACAAACTACTTTTTTTCTATCTCTGGCTCACAGTATCCGACAGGTTTACTAAATTAAAATTAAAATTTTATTAAAAATGAAATAAAAAATAAATTTAAATATTTTATGATCTTTGGATTTCTGAATTTTTTTGGTAGTAACTAAAAAGTTTTTTTTGGGAGCGTAACAAAATCCTGAAAAAAATCCCAAACATATAAATAAGCGAAATACACATAAAACCAAAATATGAAATGACTGAAAACCAAATGCCTGGATAAAGCCTAAAAAACCAATTGCCTGAAAGACGATATCCTTGAAGTTTTTCTTCTTTTTATTTAAATATTGTAATAGTTTTGGCATTACTTTGATACATGGGATATTTTTTTTGATTTTTTGGTTTTCTTATTTATTTTAAAAAAAAAGCGCGCGGCAGCGCGCAATTAAAAAAATATTACCGAAGCAATTTCTTGTCTTTTACTTGTTTTTTGCTAAGCAAAAATATTTGTTCAGGCTTTTTGAATTTCAGTACTTTGTTTTTCAGGCAATTGGTTTTAAAGGATTTCGATTTAAGGCAAACGACTTCAGGATTTCATTACCAAACCAGTTTATTTTTGTTTACCTATAGATCATACTTTTAAGAAGAAAAACAAGGTGTTGATGATGGAAATCCATGGATAAATATTGGAGGTATGAGCAATTAAGTAAAACAACCAAAATTGTTTTTTTTTCATGCTTGTCTTCTGTTCTTCTTATGGTCCGTTTCTCTGAAGAGGAACCAACTATAAGTCTCCCCCATGTTTTCTTAGTGCGAGACGTCGCGATGTTTCGATTCAAACAAAAACGAGAGTTTGAGTGCAACCAACCAAGATAATTTCTGCAATGTGTGCGGTGAATATGTCGTCATGAAAAATAAGCGGAAAAACTTGATGAACATTAGACACCAAGTATTATTTGTCTTTCTTGCCGTATGAATTATATGGATACATCTCAAATAAAACCAATCCACTTGTTGGCTCCGAATGTTATTATAACGTGCTACACTGATAAACCTTATTCAAAATATTTCAGGCCAAAGGATCAAATGTACTTTTGCATGAATATTACAGGTTTGTTAAAGGAGCTAGGACCGCCTTAATATGCAACAGAGTGACGGTTATTTATTGACAGCAGTATAGTAAGCTTAAAAGCTGTTCTCCTAAATGTTGGAAACGAGAAACCGTCAATCCCAATCGGACGTCAAAACCCAAGAAACGTACGAAACAATGGTCGAATTGTTAAAATGCATTAAGTACGAAGAGCACGACAGGAAATTTGTTTCGATTTGAAAGTTGTGGGCATTTTACGAGGAATGCAAGAATATTGCTGTTTTTTATGTCTCTGGGACATCCGCGCCTAAACACATCATTACACGAGAGCGATCTACCGGAAAGAGAAAATATCATTGTGGTCCCGGACAATGTTGCATATAAGTCTTGTGTGAAGGAAGAAAACATCATCCTTCCAACATTACATATAAAACTTGGACTCTTCAAAAACTTCGTCAAAGCGTTAGACAAAAAAGACCGAGCGTTCACATATTTGAGATTTATTTTCCTAAGACATTCTTTTGCGAAAATCAAGGAAAGAATCATGGACTGTACACAAATAAGAAAATTGCTCAAAGATGAAAAATCTCCCTTATTATTGTCACCTAAGAAGGCTTCAGCCTAGTTGAATGTTTCTAATTTTCTTGGAAATAATAATGCTCGAATTACATACTTGAAGATAATATTAAGATTGGTTAATATATTTTTTATACATTTTCAATTTTAATTTCGACAGGCGTCAATATGTCGTTAATTTTTTTTTTGCATACTTACTTGGATTTTTCCCGGTGAATCTTGGTGACGAGCACTGTGAAAGGTTTTACCAAGAATTCAAAACCATTGAGCAGCGCTACCAAGGATTTTGGTAAGAAATAAAGTTGGGAGACTATCATTGGTTCCACATCTGAGAAACGGGTCTAGAGAAGAACAAAAGACAAAGCAAGGGCCAAAATTATTTCTAGTCTACTTATATATAATTGAATTCAAATAATACAAATAAAATTCAAATAAAAATTGAATTAAAAAAAAAATTATTTTTGTACCTTCATTCATAACTCCGGCATTTATCCATGGATTTTCTTCATCAATTCTTTGTTTTTTTTCTCGAAAGTTAACAAAAATAAAAAAAATCGTCGTTTTCTCATATTTTTTGGCCCACTACACTTAAACTATACTCAACCTATGAGAAAACTATGTTAAAAGCGATTGTTTCAAATAACCTTTAATATGTTATATGGTTCTTAACTCGAGATATGGTCTAAAAAATTAAGCTATCTCCAAAACGGGAGAAAAATAAAAAAAAAATACATATAACAAAATTATATTAAAATCCTATCCATAAAAAAAATCTCAATGTGATTTTCAAGTTAAGCGGGCTAAAATACAAAGGTTGGCTAGAGATGAAGACTGACAAATTTGATGAAAAGTGTATCATTCTAAAAATAGACCATTTTGAAAAAAAAGAAATGTTTCCATCGCTCAAACCCTGTTCTTTCATTTCCATTGCGGGTACTTATTGAACGACCCTCGTTTAAATGCATATCATATATAACATACGATACGCATGAATATATATATAAAATATAAATATTTGGGGCTGGAAGGTGTTTGAGTGAGCACAAACGTTTGCAATGGACCCAAAATATATAAAGTACTCAATGCACGCACACAGACAAGTCTCAAGAGATGTGTTTGGGACATGCTATTTTTGATGTGTCTCCTGCGGAAGCTCGATCGAGAGCTTAAATGCGAATTGTCACTGTTTATGTGCACTTTGAGGATGTTGTTGTTGTTGTAGTAGCCTTCGTATGAATTTCATTATATATATAATATATTTTAAATACATAATGTATCATAAAATTTCATATCTTTACAATTTTAGTGTATTTCCAAGTATATAAATTTATATACGCAACATTCTTTACATATTTCTATGTTTATTCTATTAAATTGCAGTTCCCAGTAGTTGTTGCATCGCGCGCACTTTTATACAGAGAGGAAATATGTGCAAAATGTGAATATGATATTTTTAGAAAATATCAAATATTCAAATAATATTTAGATGCACAGACTCCCACGCGCACAGCAGCGTTTTGCATCCCCACAACGGGATTCAATGTATATAAAAATACTTTACATGGTAAATACATATGAATACATATATTTTCTATTTATATTTGCGGCAACCGAATAAAAAGCTTTGTTGAAAATGTTTCGTCGGAAATGCACACATTTTGACATCAAAAAGTTGATTGATTACTCGAGTTTATGAAACATATGAGCGCGCAACAATATTATGTTTTGCATAAACAAACGCCAAAGATAATGCTATGATAAACATTAGATAAAAAAATGTCCAAACCGATCCGGTGCAGAAGATCTGTTCGATTAAAACAAACAGCTTTAAGGGTTAAGCCAGCAAAGTACAAAAAATAAGTTTTCACATTAAAATAATCCTATTTTCATATTTTCTGAAAAAATGTAAATAAATTAATCATGAATTGATTCTATTACTTTCCTTTTCTTACAGACACCACAGATCCTAACTTTACCATCTCTGCTGGCAGTGGCACAGATTAGATTATTGAGGGTGTACTGGCTTTAGATGATGACTGATGATATGAGGGGGGGCTGCGACTCCTATAAGGCGATTCCAGCACTTACGCCAAAGTGATTGGCCCATTGTACTATGACTCAGGTTTAGGGATAGTTATCCACAAATCGGCCTGATTTCCTAGAAAACTCTGCTATTTTCGCGAGTGATAGAAGATGGCGGAATCCGGAACGCACTTTTGGCTTTGGTGTTGCAGGGTATCTGGCATTCTGATATGAATTGGATCGAAGATTTAATATCACCGCAATTACCCCAATTTGGGCTGTCAGACAGTCCCATCCTGTGTAGGTGTTGTTTTAGTCTGCAGTGTTCTGTGAGGATTCCGCAGACCATACCTCAATCATTTCGCCCAACGTTGAGCGCGGATTTGGTTATGGGGCACATGGTTTCTTTATAAGCAGTTTGGAGACTCTAGTCTAGACGTAAATCTGTAAGTGCCTAAAGCTTGAATGGTCGCCTGGCTATCAGAGCAAATATAGAAACGATTGTTACCACAATTTGAGAAGGCGATTTCTCTGGCGCATGCTAGGATAGGATAGCAAAAACTTCGGTCTGCAATACCGAAGCACATATGACGGTATACCGTCCTAGTGCGAAATAGATCTCGATGGCCACCCGGAGTATTCCGGCACCAGAGTTACATAATTGGAAGGAGCCATTAGTGTACCAAGGCTTACCGACCGCAGGCGGGAGTGTACCACTGACCAGATCCCAATCTTCTCTGGTGGGAAAACTGACTCCAAATTTTCTATGAATTCAGAACTCTGGAGTGAGGAAGTCAGACGGCATGTTGAAATCCGGTCTGGCTGAGATAGTATCTAGTAGCCATTCAAATAGAGCCTATCGGTCGCCAACCTGGCCTCCGATTCTATAAAGATATGGAGAAGTGTCAGATTAAAAAATACTTCCCGAGATATGCAAAGCAAACAAGCCGCTGGAATCTCTTAGGCTGTCTAATGACAGTAACTTTTCGTGTTCTGGGCCACCACATAACGGCCGCATATGACACAAGCGGTCTAATTATAACCAATTAAAAGCAATGGTCCCATTTTGGTGATAGCCGCCATGATTTATCGAATGCTTTTCTGCACTGCCAGAAAGCATTGGTGGCTCTCATGAGTTTTTTAGTCCATGTGGTCTTTCCAGTAGAGTTTACAATCTAGAAAAATATCTATAGGTATTTAATCTTATAGACTCTTTGAACTGGGTTTAGTCCTAGATGAATTGTCAGGAGATCATTCAATCCTGGTGAAGAGTATCATTTCGGTCTTGCCGGGATTAACAAAAAGATATAAAGTATCACACCAGGACGTTATTGTGTTAGGGCGGTCTGCATGAGATCACACAAACCGCTGGCATGTTTGCCAGATATAAGTACAGTGATGTCGTCGGCATAAGCTAAGGTGATGAGGCCTCGCTCGTTGAGTCGGGCAACGAGTTCATTGACTACCATACTCCAAAGCAAATGTGGTAAAATACTACCTTGGGAGTTCCCCTTCTCTCCAAGACCTTCACTGCGTCGCTATCGATATCAGAATGAACGATTCTATGCCGAAGCATTGAATCGCATTGACACCGTGAAATGAACATGCACTCTGAACGGCCTCCAAAAACACATTATTAAAAGCACCCTCGATATCCACGAAAGTTACGAGGTAAAGTTCCTTTACGTCTAGTGACTGTTCTATCCTGGTCACAAAAGTGTGAAGAATCAACCGACCTACCAGTCTGATAGGCGTCTTGGTTACTGTGTAAAGACTAGCTCAGCAGAGGTTCATCTCTAATAAATCGATTGATCATACGTTCGATTTATTTATGAAAGAATGCGGTCATGCTGATAGGCCTGCAGGACTTGGCAGTGGTCTATATATAGTCCTGCCTGGATTAGGAATATAATCCTCCGTGACGTTCTTCCATGATATGGGTTTGTAGCCAAAAGACACGCATCCTCAAAATATGTTGCACAGGGAAAGCCTAATCATCTCCAGGCCATTCTGAAGAAAAGCTAGAAATATTTCATCTTCCCTGGTAATTTGTAGGGGCAAAAAGTTTTTATAGCCCACTGAAATTCGACAACACTCTTATCATTGATTCCGCCACTGCCCAGTCTAGGGTTGCCAACTCTTAAAAATGTGACGCCCGGAGCAATAACCAAAAAAAAAAAAATTGGCGGGCAACGCCAAATTTAGTTTTTTAGGTATATATTTATTAGAAATAAAAAATCCAGAAAAAGTGAGAGGGATTTAAAGTTTAAGAAGCCACTTTTTAAATGTGTTTGGGAGTGTTTATGGTCTGGGATTCCAAAAATGGTAAAATGTAGAGAAAAACCCTCTATTTTAAGTTATTTTTCAGTTAAGCAGATGATATGCCTAAAACCGATACTGAATAATCCTTTACAGGACTGGAACCCGACGTCGGAAACTCAATTTCACTCAGAAAGTCCTGGGTTAGAGACCGTATGAAAAGCGGCCAATTCGCCACATTCCAGGACTGGCTGCGATTTATCGAAGCTATTCGAAGCAATTTATACCCAACGAGAAGTTAACCAAATCAGCGCTAAACTTTAATCGTCGGGACCTCGACTTAGTTTCCGGAAACTTAACAGTACACTGTAAACTAAATAAGTGCCTGCATAGGTTAGGATTTTCTGAATTCATTCATTTTCTCGCCAATTGCCCCCATCTAAGATGGGAAGATTGCAGAGTCTCTAAGAAAAAGGTTATAGTACAATGGGCCCTTCTGGTGACGAAGGTGCTGGAATAGTCTCTCTGAGTTGGTGTCCCTTTCCTCCATACCATCCAGTCAATTTCTGAGCTACTATTCCTTTTCATTACCTGGTTTATACTAGTTTTTTTTTTAACAAGACATATTTTTTTCGTAAATATAAAGGGGACACATACATCCCGCTAAAGTTAGTGTAATTTTGAGAATTGAATTTAATAAATGGTATGTGGCCGTAAGTACCATTGTCAAATCCGCGAAAAGGAACCACCATTGTTTTTATTTACTGGCGTAACAAAAATAAATTAAAAAGTAACGTTACCTGGTTTATTTCTCACGCCATTTGGCGGAGTATGATTCGCCTTTTAATTCTGCTTGCCTTAATAAAGTCCATAACATCAAGTTTTTATTGCAATAATAGATTTTCGGCCCTGAGCTATTATAGCACGGCTCAGAGGCTAGAGATTTGATTTCAGGCCGTACTCTCCGGGCGAAAAATCCCCTGTTGGCAATCTAGCCCTGTTTTGCATGGTCGCAGCCGCGTTGAATAGACTGAAAATCGGTTCGTTGCTATCGCTTGATGCTTGAAAGAGGTAAACGTTCCGTCGTGCAGTTAATAACCAATTGAATTTTATGATAATCAAACATTTACCGCCTGTCACTATCGAATCCCGCCGGTTGGAGCCACTATACAAAGGATCCTATGTCAAAGTCGGGTGCTCATTGTATCCAAATATAAAGGACACAATTTGTGGCGTGTTATGATATATAATATAAACCCGTAGTTACTCCTAACTACTACTATTACTTTCTACTCCATATTTTTTTCGCCCGCATAAAATAAATATGTCGGCATAACATCCCCACGCTAATTAAGACACTCAGCACCGTGACAGAGGCGCGATTTTATCAATGATTTATTTTAGGCACAAAAGAGGGGCTTATCATGCTGTAAAACAACCGATGTTCCATTAAAAATATAGTAACTATAGTTTAGCGTAGGATGGCAGAGGCCGCAAAATTCGTGTGCATTACGATGGGAACTTCAAAAGGGTGATGATGGCATATCCAAATATGGTCATTTTGGCGGTTACCTTTTCTGACTTGATTAAAGTTTTTCTCGTTCGAAAAGAATCGCAAAAAACCAGAGGTATATCTTTCTGAAGAGCTTGCGCTTTAGTTTTTCGGTTGAATTAATTTTGTTCAGTCAAGAACTGACATTTTCTGAGGATGAATTAGTTGTAAAACAAGTCCAAGCACTGATAAGATGTTGTGGACCTTGACACCCATATCTCTTTTGCAGGTCCCTTATTTTCGTCCCACCTTCCTTTTAAAATTTGTTTTAAAGTTATTTCACAAAGTCCGTTTGTCTGATGAACGCTTGCTGTGAGTTAATCGGTCAGCTGTCATTAAACACTTTTATATGAAAGGCGAAACACCGAAAATGTTTAACGCAAAGTTAGAAGAAGTTCCTGGCACACCTGCTCCATCGTTTAAGACTGTTTGCAATTGGGTGAAAGATTTCAAACGCGGTCGTTCATCCACAAATGATGCATAACGTCTGGGTGACTACAACCTAGTTTCCTGGGATGCGCCAGGCATAATCTTCATCGGCTATTTGAAGAAAGGAAGGACGATAACGGATCAGTATAATTGTGCTATTTTGGAAAAATTAGATGAAGCCTTGATGGTGTCAGGAATTTATTATTCAAAGAATAACCTTTTCATACATTAATTTATAAATATTATTTTTTATGTCATTTGCATACCCGGAATTAGCTTTTTAAAAATCACAAAATGAGATTAACTTTGTTGTCATTAGATATTTAAAGAACAAGTTATTTGAGAAAAACTTTTTTTATATTACCTTTATTAAGATTAGCTTTTTCTGACATTAATTCGCTGAAACTGCAAGGGCGGAAATAATTCGCTGCACTTACGGCGCTGGGACCTCTATTGTTTTCGCTATTTATCAAAAACCTACCACCTACTGTCCAGCATTGCAAATGTGATATGTTTCCTGACGATGTGCAACTTAGTATAAGTACACCAATTATTATTAAAATATTGCAAATGCTATTCAAAATGCAAATCATGATTTATCTTATATTCTAAAATGGTCACTAGAAAACTGTTTTTATCTAAACTCTAATAAAACTAAATCTCTTTTAATTTCAAAGAGAACAGTCAATTTCTCCACTTGGCCTATCCTCAAACTTGATAATGTCGACACTACTTATTAAAAATCTTGGTATTATCTGTAATAAGCTCTTCAAATGGTCAGACCACATTTGTCACCTTTCTGTTTAAGTCCATGGGGGGCTACGAAGATTATAGAAAGTCAAAGAGAAATATCAAAGAGAAACGTCAAAGGGACCACGTAATCGTAAAACTAATCGAGAACACCGTACAGTGATAAAAAAAAATTAACTGTTAAGGCAACGCTGACTGCGCTAAAATGTGGTAAGGCACAGACGTGTCATGTAAATGCCAAGAAATATGACATTTTGCACAACTGGCGGGCAGCTCAAATTTGTTTGAAAGCCGTTCGGCTGTGACAAAACAAAAATGGTGCAAATTGCAACACTTTCTGATGCGTATTAGTGCGCCCGTTTAGAGGCACCTTAACCGCCACACACACACACCAGCATCTCTAATATAAAAAATCAATCATATACGCGAATTTTTTACAAAATATTACGAATATCACAAAATATTACGAATTTTATATAAAATTTCAATATATTACAAAATCTTTGAGTAATATTACATATATTACAAATATTCGCAAAATATTTCAAAATTTGCAATATATTTCCTAAAATTACGAAATATTACATATATTCCTAAAATGTGTACACCAGATTACGCGAGTGAACTTGCCTCGAGATAGCGTTCAATTCCTGTATTCTGTATTCGATTCATTAAAAAGCTCAGAAGGTTTGATAGAATTTCGCAGTATACTAAAATCTTTCTGGGGTCTTCCCTATTCAAATACAATGATGTACGATTTTGAACCACTTTACATACAATTATTCATTCCAAGGCTCCGTTTTATTTATTAATTTCTCTTCTATTTGCGAATATATAAACGTCATATTACAACGTCATATTCATAAAGTAATTATTTATTTTTCGATCATGGTAATTTTAAGTTATTATTGTTAAATCAGTTCTAGCTATAATAAAAATAATTTAAGTAGTATTTTAATAAGGTGTATTAGTTATAAGTTGTAAATGTATGTTATTAGCTAGTTATTTTTCACCATATACTTTTGTAAAAAAATGTTATTGAGTATGAATAAATGAATAAAGCAAAAACCATTACCCGATGTCAGGTTTAATCATATTGCTTCCAAATCTGAACACACATTCGGTTATTTGCGCCTATTTTTGGATTACATACATTTACATACATTGAATTTAGATTATCTGTCAGTATACTCATATGACCTATTAGGGTTCACCAATGAGGAACTACAACAAGAAATGTGCTAGTCGATCCAGAAGATCATTAGAGTTGAAAGAGTAAATCGCTTTAAGAACAACGAAACAACTCCGACTCGAACTCTAATCCTAACATTTGATACCAAATACCTACCACGCGAAGTAGAAGCCGGTTTTCTATTACTTGAAGTCCGACCATATTACCCACAACCAATGCGCTGCGAAAACTGACTGGCTTTTGGTCATACCAAAAAGCGATGCACTAGAAATCCAATCTGCCCTAAATGCGCTGAACCACAACACGACAACATCTGCCCTACAACTCCGGAGACATTTGTCAATTGCCAAAAATACTGCCATTTCTGGCCCAAAAAACCACCACCACATGCAGCCTACAGCAGAAAATGTCCAAAATACCAGGAAGAAAAAACCATAAGCACGACGAAAATTTAATACCTTGTATCCAAAAACTGAAACGACATCCACTTTTGCAGTCACCCTCAAAAAAACACAACTATCCCAAGTATATCATAAATCAACAACAGCAACTATCGAAAAACCTTCAACAAACAGTACTATCAACAATTTATCTAGACAACATCCACAACATCCAATTCTCACCAAGTAACAATCCACAAGCCAACAATCAACAAACCAACAATCAACAAGCCAACTACAAAAAATAATTTCAGCTGCGATGAACTGGATTTAAACACTGAATTGCAAGCCGTAGCTGTAAAATGTACATTTTCCACTGGTACTCACCATTTGTTGCCTATACTTACCAAACAGAACAAGGAAAAGAGATCTGGACCAACTAATTCTGCAAGTGCCATTACCTTTCATAATTCTTGTTTACCTAAATGCCTTTAAAAGTGCCTGGGGAAGTAATAGAAAAGACGCATAAAAAAACAAGACGGCAAACTTATTCGATGAACAAAAACTAAACATAAATAATAATGGTGCACAGACACAATTTAGCACTGTGTATGGATCGTACTCCGCAATTGATGTATCCATTGCATCTCCCATTCTTTGCACCTATTCCTATCTATCCAGGAAGTACGGCCTAAAAAATGTAAAATCAAAAACGCAAACTGGCTACTATTCCAAAATGAATTACAACTTAATCCGTCAAACAAAATACCAGTTTGCGAACGTTCCCGGAACGTTCCGCGTAACGGCGGACCGTGCAGACTTTTGCGGACTTATGCACGTACTTTTGCCATTCCTGGGTCGTCTGCTGGTACGTACACGGTACGTACATGTAGGAACGTAAAAGTCTGTCTGGGGCGACCGTGCTTGTTCGTCCCGCTAGGAATGAAATTTACATTCCATCTAGAATGTATTTATACGTACTTGCCGGAACGTAACTTATCGTCATTGGTAGACTGCAAAAGTCGCCGCCATTTTATAGTTATATATATTTTAAGAAAAACAGAAGCTGATTGTATAAATATTTATATATTTTTCAAATATATATTTATATAATATAAAATACAAAATTGTCCATTTGGTCCGTATACGCTGCAAAAAGGGTTCTGCTGTGGCCTGAAAAGCTATCATAGAGTCGGGTATTGCGTGATGAAACGCACTAGTCTCGATTAATCTGAAATTACAAATAAATTAGGTTAGGAGATATATTTATGTATTGTACAAAAAACTCACCGCTCGTCTGTATATTCTGCGAGAAGGGCGATCTGCTGTCAGAAGGGTGGTTCCTGGACTGCGTTAAAACCTACGATACACGATGGTGCTGAAAAAACAATAAATTAAGGTTATATTGAAATATGTTATTAAAAATGTACAAGGAACTTACCGCACACGGCTGTTTACACTAAATGAAAGAAAATAATCGCTGCAAAGCTGCCAAGCTAAGGGCCTATGTTGTGTGCTGTTTCTCTTCTTATGACTGACAGCGTGACAGCGTGACAGCGTCGTCTTCGCGAAAAACCACAACGAAACGTCAAAACTCAATAAATTTCGGTCCCGAGCGAACGTAAATTACCAGTCTCAAAACGTTCCCACATGCATGCAAAACTCGATTGTCACACGACGAAGAAAATAAAATGTAGCCGCGGGCATGTTCAGGTACGTACATGTAAGTACGTCCTTGCAAGCACACAAAAGTCTATAGTTCTTCGGGGACCAAAAGTGTTCCCGGACCAAAACGTGTTTGACGGGCACACAACTAACTGTAACACCAAACACATAGAAATCATCCTCATGTTTTGTTAAAGAAATATATGTAAATATTAGGTTAAATCTATTATAATAAGAACGATCGCCTTTAGCTTATCGCACCACAACCTACATATTAAAGTATACGCTAGAAGTCCCGAGAAATATTTTAGTTCAAGCTTGTGTGTGCATATTTTACAACCTGCTGATGCTTATTATTTAAAAGTAAAAACTATCTTTCAAATTTATTATTCAAAATATTAAAACTATAGAATGTACATATTAGTGAAAAGTGATATTCTTATTAATGCATAAACAAAGGAAAGCTCAAAAAACAGAAGCTCAATTGATTTCTCTGAATTTTCTTGTGGATAACATTTCCGCCAATTTTCCACATACACACGCACACAAACCTTGAGTAATAATAAACATTGCGCGCCCTGAGTGAACTTTCGAAAAATATGCGCATTATTATTCAAGTTTTGCGCGTTATATCATGTATAGATATATATATGTATATAACATGCACATATTGCGATGATACATGTATATACATTTAATATTATATATACATAAATATTATATATATATACATGTTTGTAATATGTTGCACGGAGAAAAGTTAGTTAGGAAATTGTTGGAAATTGAGTAAGTTCGCTTCTTTCTGTTTAAGTTTCTTTATTGTTTGAGGAGTTTTGCATTGTAGCTTCGCAAATGGTAACTTTGAGTGCGAGCGAATGCGTATGTGTATTTCTAAGAATGTGTACGCTTGTAAGAATTTTGTTTTAGCCTAAATTACATTTTAACATAGGGCTATGATGTAATATATATAGCTTTATGTGTTTATGAATTTTTTGCTCCTTATACTATACCATCAGAAGCTAAAAAGAAGGGTGCGTTAAGGATGAAAAAAAATTTATACATTTTGTAGAATTAAAATTATCTTGATTTTATTTGTAGAGATGTCATAGACATCTAAAATACTATATTATATAACGACAAAATTAAATTCATATTTGGCAACCTCATTAGCACGTGTTAGTCTTCTGACCGCATTCTCAGACACCTCCTCGACCGCAGCATATATTAATCATAAACGCACACTCTCTAATTAATTCCCTAAATGTGCATATCGCACGCACCCATTTATACACACACCTTCGTACATACCCAAACAACAAGGTCAAACGACGAGTATATCTGTGCGCATGTAACTCTCACACACACACACATACATTTACAAACAGGTTAATTGAAGCATGTGCTGCGGTTCAGCACCGCAATTAGCACCGCGCCGCGTGTGAATATTACATAACAAGAAGTTGGTTAGATTGTGAGGATTTCGGAGGGAATGTATGCAACATTGTAGGATACTCGCTCTTATTGTATTTTTAAGGACCAGACCAGCCGCCAGCTAATATACAGCATAACATTTTCATATTTATTTCTGACGTCTTGCACGCTGAATTCCATTAGCAATATTTTATAAACCTTTATTTTCAATTATTCGTGCCTCACTTCAGGGTTATCTATACATGTATGTATAAAGTGTATATGTATATTGTATATGCTACTACATATATATATACCTTATTTTATATACAACATACGAAATGCAGCAAAACAATACCGCGCAATCACTCAGGGGACTCAAGCAAGCACACAGTGTATATTATGTTTTTTTTTATACAAAAATTATGTGATGGCTCTGAATTTGGATACATAAAATTATAACCAGCTTACAAAAAATGAAAAAAAAAATATGCAGAGACAACAATCAGAAAAAAATCTCTGTGATTTTAAATCGAAAACAAAACTAAGCTATTAAATTAAAAACCAATTTCGAAACTACTATTTTTCATTTTATATTATTATTCTTTAAAAGAAGATTTTGTTTTAATAAATACTGTCCAAAAGTCTGACTATTATAATGGGGTATTTGTAGTAAGATTTTTGTTGTAAACTGTTTAAAATAATATCCTAATTTTTACCAGTTGAAAATACTGTTAGAAAAAAATTGCAGACTTTGTGATTTTATTCATGTTTTGATTTTATTTCAGGATTATTATGCGTTGACTACGTTGTGCTTAGTGCGAGTTTGATGAATTTAACTATTCGAAATTTCATGTTGCACTTTGTGCAGAACTTGGGCTAGGAGCCGGACTAGAGTGTGTACTAGATGGCGGTCGGACCAGACCATCGGCAGATATCGTTCGTTGCGGCAAATGGAAAGCAACGGTCAAGTGATTTGTAATGGGACTGGGACTACACTTTGGCGGTGGCACATCGGAACCGGCTGATGCTTCGGTGGCGGGTTTAGGCGTTGTGGCTGGCGGTGGAGCCGATAAAGCAATTGTTGTGACAGCAGTCACAAGCGGTGACGTGTCTGTGGTGGCATGGACAACGTTCAGTGCTAATGGAACATGTTGTGGTGGCGAAATGGGTGTTATAACGCGTTTTTTCTTAATGTCTAGTGCCATTTGGCCACCATGAGGATAATGACTTTGGTCTCCTTTGCGTTTGGGACTTTGACAGTCGTCACGGTTACGATCGGAAACGCCTAGGTCCAACGGAAGTGTTTGCACCCAGGATGGTGCTTGTAGCAGATGAGGATTATACAAATTTACGGGTGAACGTGACGCCAGTGGTACAGCTGATGCTATGGGTGGAGATTGCTGATGCATAGGATGCTGCAGTGGCTGTTTCAATGTTGGTGCTGGATACATTCGTGCATCGTACATGGATCGCGATGAATGGGCCGGTGGTGGTTGACCAACTGGAGATGGTGCGTACGCGTGCGATTGAAACGGTGATGGCGAAGATGACTTTGTGACAACGTGTACTGGTGGCTCTAGAGGTGCTCGACACACTGGAATTCCACTGACGATGCCAGCTCCACTCGGTTTGCCGTAAATGTGTCCGGGTGCAGGAGATGATACTTTTGGTTTAGGAAGGCTAGGAACAGAGACAGCTGGGTGGTGGGTGTTTTGATGTTGTAACAATTGTTGCTGTTGAAGTTGATGATGCTGCTGCTGTTGCAGTTGATGTTGTTGCTGCTGTTGTAGAAGGTGGTGTTGCTGCTGCTGTTGTTGATGTTGTTGCTGCTGCTGTTGTTGCTGTTGTTGTTGCTGCTGCTGTTGTTGCTGCTGTTGTTGTTGCTGCTGCTGCTGCTGTTGTTGCTGTTGCAGCTGTTGTTGTTGCTGCTGCTGATGTTGTTGATGTTGCTGATGCTGTAACTGCTGTGCCTTCAAGGACTGGTGTTGTATATAGACTGGAGAGTTACTCTGCATTTTATTTGTTTTGTAACGATCGTGTGGAGCAATTGGTGGTTGCTGCCTGTAATCGTACAATATTTGTGGAGGAGCTGATTCCGGACCCGACTTATAGTGAGTTGGATGCAACTGCTGTGCGGGTCCTTTGGAGGGATGAAGCACCTGCATTGGGGCTTGCTTGTGAGTATCATGCTTCACAATTACTCCCGCAGATGGTTTTACGTCTGACATAAGAGGAGGTGGCGTAGGAAGCATGTGCTCGGATTTAGTCTAAAAGATAAATATTTAGAATTAGTTTTTGTTGTATTAGAATTTAATATTTGATTTTACCTTCAGTTCTTTGTGGTACGTTTGAGGGAATCCGTACGGGTACATAGAATATGCTGAATTCGGATCAGACTTAATTTGTTGTTGAACCTTTTCAACGGAATTCTTTTGTGGCGGGACAATGGCAGTGCGGTGTTGCGTTGGAGGCGCATAATCAACTGCAATGCCACTTTTGCTTGACTGTGACCGTGAAATCTAGAACAAAAATACAGGATAATTGTAACAGAGTTAATAATTATCTTGAAGCGCTTTAAAAATAAAACACCTGAATTAATATAATTTAGCCTAAACGCTTTCGCACTCTATCTCTGTGTTTTGCACACACGCAACATTTTCAAGACCTTAAACGGTGCTTGCTGTGGTAATATTCAGCTGTATACACATTAAATTAATTAACTTGATCCATTTTAGAAACCGGAGTTACCATGGCTACTCTTGTAAAATATTTATTCGTAAAAAAATAAACATCTTTTGAATCTGAATACAGCATGTGTTTGCTATGTCAAAAAAAAAACAAGTTTTATACAAATGGTAGAGGTACTTATTTAAATAAAGGAAACTTACTAGTACATAAAAAACTAATTCCATCAAAGCAGTTCAATATTTGAGCCAAGTTTAAACACTGAAATTGTATTGTCAAACGCAGATTAAACTCTGTTCAAATATTGAATTGCTTTGATGGAATCGATCATAAAAGACACACATGATGACCTGACTGGTCTAGCACAAAACTCAGTGTTCATATAAACATACAATCATCGGAAAACGCTAAAAAAATTCATTCAACTATATTATGCGATATGTGTGTAACCATAACGTTTTAAATTTATAATAAAAGAAGACAAGGAAGTGACCATCCCTCACTAACTCACCGGATGATTCATAATAATCAACAACACAATAACTCCGTTTTACAATTAAGTACACATATACTACGATTTTTCGATTTTCCACTTAGACATCGTATAAAGCTCTCACAAAACACAAAGGAAAACTAAAGAGAATTGTCTAAAAATAACGCTATTTGAGCCAAAGTCGACGTGTGTGTATGTATGCGTGTGTTTCATGTGTATACAAAATGTCTCATTATATGTCATTTGTGTATGGGAGCTTGGGAGCTGAGAGAGTGTGAGAGAGTGCGAGAGTGTCGTGCGTACACACGGAAAATCATTTGCAAGAAAACTTTCTATGTACTCAAACGCGGCTGACGTTTTTGTTTTCATTTTTCATGTGCTAGCGTAAAGTGCGCTTGCGCCATTATTTGGCATATACATACATACAAACATATATTATACATAGCAACGATTTAATATGACTGTGAGTGTGACTGCCGTGTGCCATCAGAAAATCTATTATATGCTTGGAACATGAATACATGCCCAACGGTAGTTATATTATGTGATGTGTGCTTGTGTGGGAGCAAGTTTATGTGTGTCTGTTATTTCGTAGTCCTTTATATATGTTTACCTCTGCGTGTGTATTTTTTAACATACATTACATATGTAATATTTACGAGTAAATACACAGGAAAGTTATGTATTTATTATAAAATGATATCAGAATTTCCTTTTATATTACTTATTTTGATAGAAATTAATATACAATGAATTAATTACAATGTATACAACTGAGTGTATTTATCATGAGCATTTTTAGTATAACGAGTATTTAGGCCAAAGAGGGATTAGCGTATTAGACAAAAGTTTACATAATGTACTACTTCAATTATTACTTTAAACACCTTAATTACAATAAAAAAGGAAATGCTTACCCCATGTTGCGCATAATACTCCCTAGCTCTGTGCTGTTCCTGCTGCTGTTGTTGTTGTTGTTGTTGGTGCTGCTGATGATGGAGCTGCTGCTGCTGCTGCTGCTGTTGCAAACGCAACCTCTCCATGTCCCGATCCTTTTCTCGGTCGAGCTGTAACTGAATATCGTGAGCTCTCTTATTTTCGTTGTGCTCTCGTTCCATGGCCAATATTCGGTCATGTTCTACAGCCGCTGCCGCCGCTGCTGCCTGTCTGCGTCGATCTTCGTGAAGCTGTGCTGCGCTAACCGGGGACTGAAGCTGGGGTGACATGCCAGTGTTTGGCGGGGGTACCACGTGTGCTATGTGCTGCTGCTGTTGTTGTTGCTGCTGCTGCTGCTGCTGCTGTGGAGGTTGGGGATGCTGTGGCGGGAGGGTATTTATAGTCCAGGCAGTGGTGCGCATTTGCTGTAAACATAAAGAGTATACATTAATATGGAATGAGTATTATTAGGGTGTAGACTGTACAGTGCAAAAATTGACTATGAACACATTGACATGGTATTATGTACGTAGCACGTACGTCGTACATAAACATTATACATAATATATTAAATATATTATATATGTAATATTTATATACTATATAATGTAGGTACACTACGTGCGCATACATGTGTACGTATATTAAGTATATAACAAATAT
Source organism: Bolitophila cinerea (assembly GCA_010015015.2). Lineage (NCBI taxonomy): Eukaryota > Metazoa > Arthropoda > Insecta > Diptera > Mycetophilidae > Bolitophila > Bolitophila cinerea. The sequence goes on from JAAAKO020015439.1 coordinate 32,767, forward strand.
CAGCATAAGGGCCACACGACGACGTCGTTTGCATAATGTTGTTCTCAGCGTGATTGTGAGTTCATGTTTCTAGTTTGTTAGCAATTACATAT
>JAAAKO020015440.1:0-16383 GCA_010015015.2 Bolitophila cinerea
TATGTACATTAAACGTTCTTGGTATGACCATGAATCAGCAAAATTCGTATCATTTTACGTTGTGTCTTGTGTCTTCGATAACGCGTGACGTGCTCTCTGCTCACTCAAATTAAAAAATATCTTATTTGTGCATTCAGCGCTACAAGTATAACATGCTTTCGCTTTCTATATTCTATTCAAGAATCAAATCATAAAATTGTGTTTTTTAATTTTTTTTTTGTTTTCTATGCAGTCTTATGGTCCCGATGCGTCGAAGGATGCTGCGGACGACTATAACGAGAACACGATGGGTGCAGGCACGTTTGCGTACAACACATCAGACGATCCGCCCACAAAAGAAGATGCTGGCGATATGACATTTTGCATGTCTAACTATGCTAAGGACGTAATGAAAATGATGTACATGATGCGCTCCCATCATATGCTTACAGACGTTATTTTGGAGGTTCAACAAGAACTTTTTCATGCGCACAAGGTGATATTGTCAGCTGGTAGTCCATACTTCAAGGCAATGTTTACAGGAGGCCTGAAAGAGTCTGAGATGTCCCGCGTTAAACTGCATGGTGTATGATTTTGTTTATAACATAGTTTTTATTGGAAATTTAATAGAATTCCTAATTTTCAGGTTTGCCCGACAGCAATGGGTCGTATCCTATACTTTATGTATTCCGGACACGTTCGAGTCACTGAAATTACGGTGTGTCAATTGTTACCAGCTGCCACTATGTTCCAGGTTCCAAATGTTATAGATGCGTGCTGCGCTTTCTTAGAACGTCAGTTAGATCGTACAAATGCCATTGGAATATCTAACTTTGCCGAGCAGCATGGATGCACCATTTTAAAGCAGAAGGCAAATCAATTCATAGAGCGACATTTCACTCAAGTAATATTATTTTATATATACATTTTCTGTTATTATTAAAACTGTACAAATTCTATGCAGATTTGTCAAGAAGAGGAATTCCTACAACTCTCTACAACCCAGTTGATTGCACTTATTCGAAAAGATGAGCTTAACGTGCAGGAAGAACGAGAAGTATACAATGCTGTGTTAAAATGGGTAAAATACGAAGAGGATAGTCGTTACCCAAAAATGGAGCACATATTGTATGCTGTGCGATGTCAATTCTTGACGCCGAATTTTTTGAAGGAGCAAATGAGTAATTGTGCTCTGCTGAAGAAAGTGCCAGCATGCCGTGAATACTTGGCCAGGATTTTCAATGATCTTACGTTGCATAAGCGTTCAATAGTACGAGAACGTACGCCAAACACAACACGCATGATATTTATAACTGGTGGATACTTTAGACATTCATTAGATATGCTGGAAGCGTATAATGTGGATGACAAAACATGGACAGCGTTACCCAGACTAAGGGTACCAAGATCTGGACTGGGTGCGGCATTTCTTAAGGGTACATTTTATGCGGTCGGTGGTCGAAACAATTCACCTGGTTCTTCTTACGATTCAGACTGGGTAGATCGGTTTGTAGTTTATAAAATTGTACACGTTTAGCAAAATTTTAATAATACAAAAACAAACAGATACAATCCTTGTACAGAACAATGGAGACCGAGTGCTCCAATGTCTGTACCACGGAATCGCGTTGGCGTGGCCGTAATGGATGGTCTTTTATATGCCGTGGGCGGTTCAGCTGGTTCAGAGTACCACAATACGGTTGAATGGTAATAATGTTCAATTATCTTATGCTATTGCATTTTTTTAACACAGTGTAATTTTATAGTTACGATCCAGAGGATGACCGTTGGACAGTTGTGCAACCAATGCACTCAAAGCGTCTTGGTGTAGGCGTTGCCGTGGTTGATAGACTATTGTATGCAATTGGTGGATTTGATGGCGTGACACGACTGACTTCAATCGAATGCTATCACCCCGAAAATAATGCGTGGACTATGATACCATCGATGAACTTGGGTCGTAGTGGTTCTGGTATTTATTATTATTATTATAAATGCATATAATGTGGATGACAATATTTTTAAATACTTTTCAGGTGTAGCGGCATTAAATCAATTCATTTATGTGGTTGGCGGTTTTGATGGGACACGTCAATTATCTTCGGTGGAACGATATGACACCGAGCAGCAGACTTGGGATCAAGTAGCTCCAATAAAAATTGCACGAAGTGCGTTATCGCTGACAGTGTTAGATGGTAAATTATATGCAATGGGTGGTTTTGATGGTCAAAACTTCCTTTCAATTGTTGAGGTTTATCATCCAGAAATAAATAAATGGATCGAGGGTACACCGTTAACGTCTGGCAGATCCGGTCATGCATCAGCGGTAATTTATCAACCATCCAACTCTACAACGTACACTGACGGCTTAGACACATCTGCCGAATATGATGATTCGTCAAAAGATCCACCTAATCCGGAAAAGGACAAAAAAGAACCATTGCCCCATTCTAGCGGTCCATCAGGTTTGGCTACTGCTGGCTTAAATGGCATAACCTCATTTTCAGGAAATATATGCACTCATTGTAATGGTGATAGTACACAACCAATCGAACCCGATGAAATTAAATTGTGTATTTTAAAAGATTCCACAGGCATCAAAAATGAAATCAACAACTCTCCTGAAAAAACCTTTAAAGATTCACAAGATATTTCTAATTTGAAATTTCCAGACATTTGTTCAGAAAAAATCGACAATTCAGAGCAAAAAAATACAATCATTGATCCAGGCACAAGAAAGTGTACATTTTCCATAGTACATGTTCTCTCATCAAGAATTCCAGCCAAGGTACACACACAATTGGCCGAAACGTTTATCAATGATAATCCAAAGAAATGCAAACGGAAATTCTGTAGTCGCATGACACGCTACTCTCCCGTTAGTCAATTCAAAAAATATATTAATCCATATTTCAATAATATTATTGAGATGATGTTGTCCACACGTCGTCATGAGTTAGCAGCAGCATCGAATACTCTGTCTACAAGTACAAATACGTCTTGTAGATTTATAAAGTTTAGGTGTAAAAAAAAATGCCGTGACAAAAATACATAGAATATATAAATTATATCATATTGTGTTGCCTTTTTATTGTATTTTATTTTTTTGTTTTTTATTTAGGAAAACATTTGTAGATATCCATATACCATTGAGTAGAAACTCAGTGAAGGGATCGTCAGTCTGTATTGAAATATTTTCGATTTTATTTGGAATAGATAGGCTATATGCGTGCAGGTACATGCGCGAAGCTAATTTATCTGTATCATCTCCGTAAGTGTAATCACCAATGATAGTGTGTCCGATTTCGTGGCAATGAACTCGAAGCTGATGCCTACGACCTGTTATCGGTTTGAGAAGTACTTTGGAAGCATTGCATCCATTGTACGTTCCATGCTCAAGTACAAATAATTGTGTTTCGCATTCTCGAGGAGCCTTACAGAATTCACCATATTTTGAAGTGCACATTTTTTTGTTTGTATTTTGGTAACGAGTGTCTTCACCTGTTGAGGTTTTTTGTTAATCAGGTAAAACAAAATATAGTTTTTTATTTTACCAATTGCCAGATCGATGCATTGTTCACCTTCAGAAACATGTCCTTTTACTAAGGCAACATATTCTTTATCCGACTTCCGGTCATGAAATGCACTCGCTATAAGTGCACATGTTTTTCGTGTCAAAGGCAAACACAAAATCCCACTGGTCGCAAAGTCGAGCCTATGTACAAAGTAAAATTGATGTTTAAGAGAATTATTGGCCAGTGTTGGAAACTGATTCCTTAGAATGGTCTGGACGGTTGTCTGTAGCAATGACACAATAAAATAATATATTTAAATTTTAATCTGTAATAATTTCAATTACCATGGTGGGTTCATTACTGTTTATTAGTAAGTCAAAAGTTTTGTTTACAATAAGAAAGTTCTCACTTTTATACAAGACTTCTAGAGTGCTCATTCTAATCTTTATAGGAAGAGCTTCCTATATTAATAATAATGACAATTGTTAATATGCCCACTACATATAATTACCATATTATATTTATATTTTATTGTTAAACAAAAAAATATAAAAAATATATACAAAAATACAAAACCACTTCCAATTTTCCTATTATTGAATGACATATGACAGATTTTTTAATGGAATATGTGGCAAATATATTTTAAGGTTATGCCCACAGTTAAAACCTAAGAGCAATAATAATAATATTAAAGTCTATGGTTAAAACTGTGGTTATGCCATGGATTTTAAAACCTTCGGTGTTAAAGAGATTTACTGAGCTTAAGTTTCTGATTGCATACTTTTAGGATAAAAAAAGGTTTTTTAGTTATAATAAATTTATTAATTTAATTAGTAAAAATAAATATGTATATACATATATATGTAATATCTTAAAAATACCATAAAAAATGAACAATTTCTTTTTAATAACCGAAAAGGTTTTTTTTAACATAATGCCAAAAAGGGCAAAGTGCAAAACACTTAGTAATAGATAGATATATATATATATATAAATATATATATATATATCGTCCTTGGGTTCAAAAGGGAATAAACATTTATTTAAAAGCAATCTTGCAACTTACGATTTGTATATTTATTTTGAATAAATGCGTCGCAAATAATAAAAAACCACATGCTTTGGATGCAATTCAGGCTTTAAAGCTTATAGTAAAAAAAAAATATTTTTCTACTTCCTGTATTTATGAATTAATATTTATTCATTCTAAGTTCATTTAAAATTAAATATTCTAATTCTTTGTAAATCATTTTCCTGCGCTTCATGTTTACCTTCAGAGAAACAATAAACCGCAATAAACACATACATAAAAAAGCAAAAGTAACATGTAGACTACCATATCAATAATACACAAATAATTCATATACAACGAATAATCATCAAATTTCCATAACAGTAAAATATACTTACCAAAAATTTTCGACTATACAATTATTATCCAATTAAATATATTTTGGTTTACATTTTTCTTAATTACATGTATTTCTATAACTTTCAGTATTCATGGACAAAACCGTTTATTTTGGGGCACGGTAGTGCTTCATGTTAGCCAAAACCCAAGCGGGAATAACCAACATCGACCCTAACATGATACCACCAAGAATGTATTGTTCCTGGAAGAAAAATATAAGGTTATGTTTATGGTTATGCAATTGTTTCATCAAAGAAATTGATAATTTGGAAAACGCTCTAGAACAAAACTTAAACTTACAGCCTTTGGTACATGAATTGTGGCTGGACCGCTCACAACGGAAGCACAACGCTTCTGAACAATGTTCCGTGAAACTGGGGCTACGATGCCAGTGGTAATTTTTCCCAACATCTATTAAAAAAATTGCAATCAATAAGTAAACAAAATAAGTATAAATAAATGTATATAAGTAAAAAACAATTAAATCTAGAAAAGATATTGTTATATTATGGGTATATTAATAAAACTTACGATTCAATTTTACAATTATTTTGCACTTATAAATGAAAATTTATGAATATAATTTTCTTAAGACGTCAAAAATTACTTCGTAGTTGACACTGTGATTTGACGGAATTTGACTTCATTATCGACATATATAGCACCCATTCGAAGATTTTCACCTGAGTAATAATACTCTAGAAGAGATGTTGGGTAGTCGGTAAATAGAAAAACTTGTCCAATTCATGCTTACAAATAAAACAAACAAACATGAAACATCTGAACAGTGTTTTACAAAACATTCTTATACTTCAATGATTGTTATTTAACAGACTGCCTTATTCTTAAAAGGGTAAGAAATCAAAAGATTCATAATAAAAATAAAATTCACATACATAACAAAAATACACAACTTTGACGTCTCTTTATTTATTTCCATGAAAAAGTTTGTTCCATTTCAACTATTTCTCATTTTCTAACGGCATACATCATGTGAATATATTGTATACATCATGTGACCTGCCTCATCCAATCACAGCTCATGTTTCATTTTCATGCAAATACAAAGATATTTGCACAGATTGCTAGTAGTAATATGTATATGAAGTATTTGACATCATACAAATGTGGCTGCCGTTTCGTATTCACACACAGTATGCAAGTGAGTGTATTCAATTTATATGAGATTTTCATCAATGAAAACCCATACATAAGCAAATGTACACCATTTGCTGTCAAAAAACTACTTCATCGGTTTGTTCATGAAATGTACACTACTAGCAATCTGTGTTAATCTGATTGCAAATATACATAACTATGTGAATCGTCCATGAATCAGCGTAATTGTTAAAAAGTATAACTATCAACTGTCATTAGTGACATTTTTATTGTAGGTGCGTTGTACGTGTTTATCGCAAATTTGCAAATATTTATGAATTGAAAATAATAATTTTCATATTTTTGTGCAACGTTATTTAGTAAATTATAATTGAAAAGAAATATTATAAATCTACGTACTTTGTACTTTAGTGTTTAGAATGTTTACGACTTTTCGTATATTATATTGCTAGAATGTTACAAAAAAGATGTGATGTCTTTTTTGCCAAGGATCCGAAGGGGCACTTGTGAAATCAAGTGTTTCGGTTGAACAAGCAGAAAATTGGCAGTAAAGTGATTTTTGTGATCGATAAACATATTTTTAAAGAGTTGTGCAATTATCTGCATTTCTCAATTTTCTTCTATATGTATTATCATATAAATATTTGTATAGCTATATACAATGAAAAGTAAAATAAAAAACGGTGTGACAACAACGGCGATGAGATGTATGTGAGTTTATCTCAAGCATATATGTATTACTTATCAGACTGCGGTGCTGTTCAATACAGCTATATTCTTATCAGCAGCACCGTTTGAATTACATAAAAAAATAATTCGTTATAATCTGTTCTAGATTACACCAGCAATGTAGAAACACGCTTTTTTTCATACAGTTATCTCATTGATTTCGATCAGTCAATGTGATAATGTATACATAAACACCGAATCATGCGCGGTAAGTTTAATAAATAAAATTAAATACTAATACAATATTATCTGAATACAATTGAGTAGAATAACAGGAAATTGTATAATTTATTAATAGCATACGTTTTTATTTCATTTTTACATTATGTGTTTAGCAGGGCGGAGAATACCGATACAGTTGCCAAATACAGGGGCACTAAACCGTCGGAAGCATACCATCTTCATCCGTTCAGCGGTTATACTTTTTTTGGTGACGTTCGCATTTCTGCAGTTTCAAATTTTGAATTATGGTGATTTTGTTTTCAAATATAATAATAAAAATGTTTTTATATCTTTCTAAATGTTTTTCAGCCGATGTTCGAGACAATCCGTACAGTGAGCCCACGAATGACTCTACTGCAGCAATTTTGTCAATGGTACCACCCGTTTATCACAAATATTTAACAGGCAAAAGTAGAAACCAGACACATGGTAATTTATACAAGTTTAATAATAAATTTTCTAATTGAACAACTGTATTTAGCTAAAAATGGATCTTATCGCGGTCATACTGAACCATACCATACGCCAAGTATTGCAGAGATGAGTCATCTGATTGCCAAATATAATGACATGCAAACGGTTATGAACGAGGAACTTTATGGATCTCTGCAAAATAACTCAGTTGTAATCGTTGTTCAGGTAAATTAGCTATCATTTTCCAGTCAAGAATACTATGAGTTTAAATGGTGTGATGCCTAGGTACACACACGGATCACGTATCTGAGACACTTGATCGTTAGTCTAGCACAAGCCCGAGATATATCTAAAACGTTATTAATATTCTCTCATGATTTTTATGATGAGGATATTAACGATCTAATTCAAACCATAGACTTTTGTAAAGTTATGCAGGTAAGCATTTTTAAAGGTACTCATTTAACATAATATTCATCAACACTTTCAATGTTTTCTAGATATTTTATCCGTTTTCAATTCAAACGCATCCTAATGTGTTTCCTGGTGCAGATCCTAGTGACTGTCCTCGAGACATACATCGAGATCAGTGAGTATTTTATATTCGTTATATTTTAATTTAATATTCCATACAATTTCAACTTTTAAATTGCAGAGCAATCATTCGAAAATGCAACAACGCGTTGTTTCCAGACTTATACGGGCATTATCGTGAGGCCAAATTTACGCAGACTAAACATCACTGGTGGTGGAAGGCAAACCGAGTTTTTGATCAGTTGGAAGTGACACGTCACCATACTGGTACGCAAAAATACTCTCCTGTCCCAACTACCATATATTTTAATTTGTGTTTTTAGGGCTCGTTCTGTTCTTGGAGGAGGATCACTACGTGTCTGAAGATTTTATGATACTTCTCGAATTAATGCAAAAAAAATCAAACGAACTATGTCCGAAATGCAATATTCTGTCATTGGGAACCTACCTGAAAACATTTAACTACTACACGTATAATAATAACAATAAAGTAAGTACTTTGATTTTTTTTATAAAGATTCGTATTTTTTGTGTTTTTTTAAAGTTATAACTAAAGTGGGTATCCTCAGTACACGGAATAATATGATTCATTTTTTATGACAATTAGAAAAGAAAAGCTTTTTTCGGGAAATCACACGCTTCAAGCAACTCTCATAAAACGATTCACAAAAATCAACTTAGGGAAAATTCAGTAGGACCTATTTCATATGGTATCGGTCTTACATATCCTACCAGCGACACGGTAACCACTGAAGCCAGTGCCGGCCAAACGTGGGGTTACCAGGTGACGCCAGCATTGTACTCAGTATATCAGAAGGTATACACATGACGGACTATTCAGATATACAATATCTAATCAGTGTAACCTATTTAGATTAGTACGATTTGTATTTTATTTACAAAAAATTATCAATTAAAAAGCATGCAACGTGATTGTGATAGTATTTTGAAAAATACAATATGTATGTAGTATTTTTTGCATTTAGGCTATATTATTAAATCATTATATACTAGTTCAGCCTATGCTGGCTTTTCATTTCTTTCTCACATTTGAAAACATGTTCAAAATCACGGAATAAATAGTACTATTTACTCCATGTTCAAAATACAAATAATTCCATTAAATTATGCATGATCACGTTGCCATTCATTTAATGCTATGTACCACCTACATGCAAACATACAGTGGCCAACAAATGTGTTATGTTCAAAATAATTATTTTAATCCATTTTACGAATTAAACAAATTACTATAAAACATTTTAATATTAAATGAAATAATGTGGAAAGAAATTAAATATTTTGCGATAAACTATATATCACCGCGACATCTTCTATAAGACTTTTTTTTGGATTGCTTGTCAAAAACAAAACTTTTCCTTAAATTTACGAACATTATAAATAATTTGACATATATAAAATACCGGATACCCATTTTGCATTATAAAAAAAACATCTAAAAAGTGGGTTCGTTTTTATATTTCTTTGCGTTAAAAGAAACAAAGTTTTTTATGAAAAATGGGTTTTAATTTTGTATTAAACATTTTTGTAAAAATAATTAAATAAACTACATCTTTAAATTTTATCTTCATCTTTATATGTGAAGATAAAATTTATTTTTGTCTTTAACCATTAAATCCCACAAAATTCGATCAATTTTTTTTAAATAATTAAACTAAAGATAAACCTAAAAAAAAACTTAAAGGAAATATATTTTTTAGATACAAACAAATAAATACTACACAGTGATCAGAGGTTTACATATGCATTTTTGCCAATTGTCTAAAGTTGACGCTTTGTTCCATTGAGGAACACCAACCATATTCGTTTTAGTTCTTTATGTTGCGCTAATTAAAGTTGACTGAATATAGACTGCAAGACTTTTGTCTTAAATATGACTAGGCTAATAGAAAGAGATGATAAACACGTATAATACCTATATGTACCATGTTTTGAAGAAAGGAGCTAAGATATAGAACGCATGTTAGTTGTAGGAATAAAAAATTTCGAATAATTTTAGTAGTATGCACGGATTTCATATGCGTTTTTTCCTATTTTTTTTTTTTAGCAAATAAAATAAAAGTATACTTTTATTATATATTTCAACAATTGTTTTACAGGTTGAGGTAACGCCGTGGATTAGTAGCAAACACAATATGGGGTTTGCATTCAACCGAACCACCTGGAGGACCATTTTTAATTGTGCAGAAAAGTTTTGTGAGTACGATGACTATAATTGGGACTGGTCTTTGCAACACATCTCTCAACAGTGCATCAAGAACACGCTGCATGCTATGGTGGTTAAGGGTCCGCGAGTTTTTCACATTGGAGAATGGTAATCTTATAGTCTAACATAATTTACTATTTTTAAATGTTTTTTTATAGCGGCGTTCATCACAAAAAAAACAACTGTGAGTCAAATCACGTTATATCAAAGGTGCAGCAGGTTCTGCGTCTGGCCAACAAGAACGGCCAATTATTTCCAAAAAGTCTGACGCTTACTGTTGCTAGTGTTTTAAAGAAAAACAAATTACGAAAAGGCAACGGCGGATGGGGTGACAAGCGTGATCATATGCACTGTTTGAATATGACCATATCTCTATAGAATGAGTCACTAAGCCATAGTCAATTAAATATATTGACACAAAAAATATTTTATCGTGCTATACTATACTACAGTAATATTGAAATTTGTAAAATACTACTAAATAATTACAATAAGCTTATGTAGCGATAATACTTAACCAACCAAGAAACGTACTGTACTGACCTACATTTGTTACCAGAAATAAAATTAAATCTAGTCCAACACAAAAAAACGTACGCTGATTAATCAGAAGTAACCATTTGCTAAATATGATATATTTTGTTATAAAATATTTATTTTTTAAATTGAAATAATCGTAAAATATAAATGTTGCGCACAATGGATTATATATGTTCAATTAAAAAGATTTTAAATGAACATGCATAACATAATTTTAAATATAATGTATAGCATTTCGGGATTTTGATCACATTCACAGAATCACTTATCTTAGTATAAAAGTTGCTACAGAAATATTCTCTGACGTAATGAATTAACTTTAAATGAATATATAACACATAAATCCTTGGAATTTGTATTAGAATACATGCTCGAAGAATAATTCAATGATAGTTATGATAAAAAAGTGCCGTACCTAGAGCAAAAAAACGATCGGTAGACAAATATAATTATTACTTAGTTGAATTTTTATACAATCACATACACAGGTTTACATAATACTTAATTTAACTAGTATAATATACGTTATATTAAATATTTTCAAGTCAGTTTTATTATATATTAGGATTAGATTTAAATTAAATAAAAGGTGCACTATGTTCTAGTCAATATTATTATAGTTTATTAAATATTTTTTCATATATACGTTGATTTTTATTATTTTCTAATAAAGAATCAAAAACGAGATATTTTTAATTAAATCCTATATAGAAATAGATATGACAAACCAGTTGGCCTTAAGTATATTTAATCTAGGCTGAATTTTAATATCCGGGCTGTTCACTGATTTGAAACAAAATGTCAGGGAATGTAGAGAAAGGTCCCTTTAACAACGTTTGGGAATTTTGAGCGCACGGGTCTGAAATGGGAGTGTTCGATTCCCAACCCTTGAAATCACATTTAAAACCGTGCCCCGAAAACTGACCAAACAAACGTTGTTAGGGGGACCATTCTATAGATTTCCAAAAAATGGTTTAAACTAGAGCCCGTATGTAAAAATATTGCCAAAAATATAGTTCTCGTACCCTTCAATCAAGCTGCTGTTGATAATGATAACCTCTTATTTTTCAATCTGTATATAAATGACGTTACTGGTGTCCTTCAACATACTAAACCCCATCTATTTGCAGACGACCTTCTAGTTTATAAGACAGTGCCTGTATCAGCAGCATGAACGCAGATCACTAGTATTTCGGAGTTGTTCAAATCAAAGTAACGTAACAAATTAACGATGCTAAATATATCAGATAGTTTTCACACAGTACATTGATACAGATACTATATAGACCCACTTCATATTAACGAAGAAATTATTTCATATTCAAAGCATGTAAAAAAAAGGTATAAGTAATCATTAACACCGCATACTTTCTTGTAAATTCAGAATAAGACTATATGTATTCAGTAAATGCTTTCATGCCCCTTATTTATTGAAATAATGCTAATTCAATCAAAAGCTCTCTTATTTTCGTTTTAGATAACTAAAGTATGCCTTTTTATCGATACTAATATAGACAATATAATACAATAATGGGACGACAGACATCTCGAGGAGACCGCCATCCACCATCGGACATCCAAAAACCAAAACATGAATGAATGTGTGTGTAGTGTAGTTTACTGTTTAGTGTGTACAATTGGATAATTTATTATATATATTTATATGTGATAGTGTGTGTGAAATTCGGTCGTACATTTCAATGAACGAAATTGTATAATTGATGGTGCATAACAGGTTTTACCGCTGTAACAAAATTATTAATTATATTAAGTGCGCTCATGAAAAAAAATGCTTAAAATTGTATTTCAAAAATCTATTTTTACCACGATTTTTACATAGGTTTATTGCTTCTGGCTGCTATGCTGTGCCTATCGTGACGTCACCGCGATTTATATCCCTAAATGGTCCCCTATAAATTATAAAATTGCCTAAAATCCATATTTTTTAAACTTGCTTAGGGAAAGACTTGTATTATCCGAAATAATGATTTAAATAATCTAACATAGTAATGTAAACGTAAAATTTAAATTAAAATGTCTAGCCCAGACTGAAAAAAGTGACACATTTCGAACTTTTTTTAGGACAAGTTATTCTGTATATGTGTGACTATTTTGTAAATTATGATTACTTCATATAAAGCTGATTCAACGTTGCCTACACTAAACGGTCGCTACATTTGTTTGACTTTCAGTTTTATAATATATACTCTAATAGCTCGTCTGTGGATGTCTGTGGTTTGTAGCAGAAAATTGTGCTGAATACGCAGAATCGCAGTCCGCACTACGCAATTCAGCGTACACTGAACTACATACAGTGTTGTTGAAAAAAGAACTGAGTCCGCTGTACATACAATATACATATACAAGCACTCGCGCAATTATACGATCAAAACAAAACTGCAGTGCGCATAAAAATCTTCTTTTATTTGATTCAATGCGAACGCCGGACGAGGTTGTCAGTTTCCTTCTTCCGTGCAATTTTTTTTACAAAATTTTCTAATAATAAATATTTAATTCATCTTTTTGTGTGTATAATAGTAATTTTGTGTTTATTGATTTTATACCAAGTGACTAGTAAGAAACGGTATAATTGACGATTCCTAGCGATTTAGATCTACCACGTTTTATATCGGAGTCTCTTTACTGCAGTCAGTATGCTAAGAGTACCGGCAAGCGCGTCCCGTCTTCTAGGTAGTTCGGCAAAATGTTCCCTACCGGCACTTCAGAAGACATTTTACACGTACTCTCCGGAACCAGCAATGCCTTTAAACCGAGAACCATGCATTGTTTCGCCCGAAGAAGCCGTACGGTGTGTTGAGTCAGGTACGATAGATAGAACGGTTATACTATCATATTAGATACTTCCTAATTTATTACTATATCCATATTATATTTGAACATTCAAATATGTTCTATAAATATTATATAAACTTTACATATATATACTTGTTTTAAATATTATAGATGCTATCGAAGTTCTTATTTGATATGTTATTTGTATATCGTGTTACGTAACACTATCATCATCACGTACTTGCAGTTTGCAGTGAATTTCTTTTAGTCTAAACTTCTTTTAGTCTAAACCTAAACTATTAATTATTGTAAATTATTGTATATGCAAAAAATAAGCATATGCAAATACATTTAAAAAATGTTACTATACTTTTACGTTTTACGACCTTTGAGCTATGGAATTTCATTCGTATGCAAACAAGCAGTATTATGTACAATTGTAGTATATATATACAATATACATTTACAAATGTTCTCTGTGGCATCAAACAATTACAGTATATTTGATTAGATTGGCTCAGTTTGCAAATAGCTTGTTTTTATTAAAGCAAACATAGCGTTAAAACAGCTGCTCTTGGTAACGCAATGTACTATATTAATATTTGCCTAATAAATCATTATAATTCTGTTTAATATATCTTATGAATTTATATTTTTTGAGGTTGGGATGAGTATTTTTTTGTAGATAACAATTTCTTAACATATATCGACAAACAAAGCAATATATTTTTCACCGATTTGTTATCTCAAGCACTTTTAATTTCAAGAGAATGTAGATATATTTGAATCCAAAAATTATTATTTAATAAAAGCTTTTTAAAATTATAGATATAATAAAATAACAAACAGAATCTTTTTTCATAATAACGTATATCAAAGTACGAAATGTTATGCAAATATCAATCAATATTTAAAATTTAGTCGAGCTTTCATTTCAATATAGCATATATTGCATATAGATAATTTGAAATACTTTAACGCTGAAACCACTGAACTATGTGTTTATATATTAAATATCGTCTGGAATTTGTATGATGTATGAGCTCAAAGTCCATTTTCGCTTCTAGCTTATAGCTCAATTAAACTATAGTAAATTCTGTGTGCATAGAAGTATGGTTAGGGTCGTTTTAATAATGTTTTATAAGATTTTGTGGTTTTTTGTATAATATTTGCATTCTGTGAAATTATTAATGGTATCATTTTCTGTTTTTGGTTAAATTTATATTGCACTTGCATAAACAAAAAACATAAACACCGATGTAAATATCTGGGTGAGGTACGTTCATACGCAAGTATATTTATATAAGTCTGACCTACATCCAAAACTGAAACCGGTACTGAGTGCATCATTACTTTCGATGCGGACGTCGCAGTACATCGAACCTAGAGACTCTTGTGCTTTGTTTTTATGCACAATTCCATTTTTTGCGAATGTATATGTGATGTATATAAGTGATACAACTTTCGTTTTTTTTCGAATACTATACATAATCTATTTGCACCTTTGTTTTTTGTACATGTGTTATTATGTCTATATATAAACATAGGAAATATACGTATTCAAAGTTCATTTCAAAGAGTGAAGGTCATTTTTGTTTTGGTTTTAAAATGTAGATACATATACATATTTAATATTTATATATATACATATATATGAACCTGAATTTATATAAATTTATATAGAAAAACAAACGAAATTAAAAGGACGAACAGTATTAATATAATATTTATAAATATAAATCGGTAAAATGAAAAAAACGCTCACATAAAGTAATATGGTTAGTTGACAAAAAGCAGCGTTAAATACTGTTTCTAATATGTAATTTACTTATAGATAAGATAACAAATGATAATTGCATCTAGCAAAATAAACATAATAGATACAACATATTGTATATATATAAATCATAAATGTATATATAATATAATATATATAAAGCCAACATTTGTTTGTGACATAAATAAATATATGTGCATACACATGTATATATATATATATATAAATACACAGGGGCAGGTGCACAGTTTTAAATAATTAGGAGCAGATTTTTTTTATATTTTAGGAGAACAAAAATTATATTGTTTGTGGTACATTTTTAATTATTTGGAGACAATATTGAATTTAAGGAAGAACGCTAAATTAAATGCCATCTTAATTTTTTATGTAATGCCTCAGATCTTTCTGCTTTATGATCGTACCATTCATAATATCAATATACAAAAACATTCATTGATCAGAGTATACCAACGATCTACATTGACCATTGCGCAAGATCATATTTTGTCCTTTTAACAGAGCTTCTCCTATAAGAAGCTTATAAATAAGGCGTATTTTATATTATATGTAAGTTCCGATAATTACACCGAAATCGACAGATTTTTTGTTCTTTGGTTTTACAGTTATACAAATCTAAAGTTGTATAATCGACATATGGAAACATAAACATATGAAACTATCTTTCCTGTACCACTGTATTTCTTTTAAAAAAAATCGCAAAACAACTTTTTTTGTATGATGAAAATATATTTACTATTCTTTTAATATATATGTATACTTGCAGGAAATACTGTTTTCATCCAGGGAGCAGCTGCAACGCCATTGCGTCTTGTTACGTCTTTGGCTGATTTCGGTCGAGGTGGCACAATTAAAAATGTGAAATTATGCTCGATGCACACTGAGGGTAAAGCCGAATACACGGATCCTGCACTAAAAGATGTCTTTAGATCTGTATCCTTTTTCATGGGCGGAAATGTGCGAA
Source organism: Bolitophila cinerea (assembly GCA_010015015.2). Lineage (NCBI taxonomy): Eukaryota > Metazoa > Arthropoda > Insecta > Diptera > Mycetophilidae > Bolitophila > Bolitophila cinerea. The sequence goes on from JAAAKO020015440.1 coordinate 16,246, forward strand.
AAGCTGTAGCCGAGGGTCGGGCGGACACCGTTCCAATTTTTCTACACGAAATCCCAAAGTTGTTTCACCAAAAAATCTTTCGGCCAGACGTATCTTTAATATCGGTACATATATATTTTTGATTATATGTTGCTCACT